>ML769634.1:0-100667 GCA_009733575.1 Gymnopus androsaceus JB14
CACAGATTTAAACTGATGCAAGACAGTTTAGGTAATTTTCAAAAATTGAATGCACCATGAACTGGCACTGATTTAAACTGTGCATCAGTGCAACCTTCAAGAGTGCATTTTCCAGTGCAATCCAATGCAATTCACAGTTTATTTGCAGTTCATTGAATTGGACCTGTAAAACCCTACCTTTGAGAGCTTTGACAACAGCTGTGAAGGCAGCATCCTTCCAACCGCCATTATCTGTAGCAAATCCTTCTTCCTTCTGCTCAAGCAGTGTTTCTACCATAACGTTATCATTTTCTGCAGAAAAAATGACGCGTTTCGGTGGTGGCTTTGATTGAGTAGAGTCTTTGGCTTTGGCCTTGGATTTGGCTGGCTTCTTTGGCTTCGAGGGCAATTTTTTTGGGGAAGGAGCAGGTGGGTGAGGACTGTCATTCTCTTTGTCGTTGTGAACAGTAGAATCAGCGGACTCAGCAGCCTGAGCAGTGTTGCGAGTCATAACAACGTGACAAGATGAGAGGGCTGAAAATGAGCACAAGTCACGCAAGTCACAGCTCCGTAATCATGTGTCATACTCGCGGATTTACGGAACACAAATTTGCAAGATGGTTGGCCGAAATTTCCAATCTCACATCATTTCCGAAATTTAGCAGAGGAAATCTTATCATCTCATCTCATCTCATGTTACAGAACGGGGCCTAATGCTTCTTGCCCACTGCATCAGCAAAACCGCACATCCATGATCCGTATGAAGGCACGCCAAATACGTCCGATCATACGGATTTGGCAGTGTATGTATAGGGCCCCGAGTGCATATCCATCATGCTTGATTATGCACTGATTATACAGGGTTACAGCCCCTTTGCTTGTTTGTTTATACCCTCAAATATGCCCAATTATACTTTATACATTCAATATGTTAATGAAGCAAAAAAAAAAAAATTGTTGATAATTTATTCTATTAGTATACGGCAATGACATCGTACAAAAGATAGCTATGTAAAAAGACTACGAAATCAGTGCTGTCCCGTAATGCCCCCAATGCCTTGTAGCTCCAAACAGAAACATTTGAAACCGAATAAATAATGAATTGGAAAGTCTGGAGATGTATCTGAGTCAGGTCGAGCTTAGAACAGACAGACAGTAATAAATACTCACGCTGCGTCACGCAATGGTCAAGAGATGTGCTTCGACAGCGGAAGGCTTCACTTCAAATCTTCAGCAAGTTGAAAACTTCGCCATATTAGGTGTCTACTGTTTGGAGAAACCAATATCGCTATTCTTCGTGGTCTTGCACTTCAGTGGCTGGCAGGTTTTCAAAACCTAAGGTATCATGTTTGAGCAGAGCGCTTTGAGAAGAAAAAAGTACACACTGCCGCGTCAATTAAGAGCACCACAAGGGGACTAGGGTCGAAGTGGGAGGACTTGAGGAGAGAATGGGGACCAGCGCCAGCACCAGAACTGTACAGGAACAAAAAGACCTACTGGGGAGCCATACAGTTAGTTACAGTGAGCACAAATAATGGTAGCAAAAAGATTTACTGAGATATGCCCATGCAACCCATTGGTATCATTTGCTGCTAGCAAAGAGCTCATGCACAGTCAAGAGGCGAGTTCCGGTTTGACAACTTGCAAGGGCGTTAGAAGGAATCCTCCAAGTAAAACTATGCAAAATAAAAAGGATATAAGCTGCGGATAAAAACAGCAAATGAATTCACATACCTGGCATGACATTGGAGCAAACAGGCTGCAGTAACATTTACATTGAACATCAACCTCGGAGAAGACATAGAAAGGAAGAATGTACGCACATTAGACTATTCCTATCCATCCCGAGTCTTTCTCAAGCTTTTGGCCATACAGAAAATCCAAGTTGAACAAATGGATTTAAAAATGATATGTAGGACTTGATAAAACGCAAAGAAGTAAGGAAGGGCCGCCACTGCCCAGCTTCCAAAAAACACAATCTACGTGAGACTGTACAGTAGCTTGTCGGAGTTTCAAATGACTTGAGTATTCTTGCGAGTTTTCCCTCCAGGCGGCGGATGCAATGCATCAATGTAAGCTATTGTACAATATTCTAATTTACTCTCGACTCTCCGCATTGAGGCTGAACATGGAGCACACCGCAATGGAATAGCGACTAACTTGTACCTACATCAACTTATTTACTGCTGTAATAAAATGCTCTAATGGTCATATTGTTGTATAACTTACGTATAAACCGCGTATAAACTGCGTATAACAATTATACGGCCAAAGAAATTCCGCTGGGCCGTGATCGCGTATGATTGTGCATATCAATTACATCAATCTACCGATCATACGCAATACGATCCGGCGGTTTTGCTGATGTGGTAATGCAGGGTTCTCTGGGACTCAAGGAATTTGTTCCACTTGGAAGTTACTCTTTATCCTCTGGATGAGTTCTCACTAATGAATACTACAAGCTGTAACACTGAAGTCATGATTGCTTTGTAGATGAATTCCTGAAATCATCAGAGAGCGAGCGTCCAAAAGTGGATGTATGAAGATGACATTGAGAAGTCCAAGATATATAGCTTGTTGAGTGGCAACTAGGCGCTAATGCTAAAGGATCAAGCTGGCGAGTCTTCCCCTTCACCTCTCCAGTCAGACAAAGACAATGTATCGAGTAGTAATACGGTTCCTGAGTAAGAAAGGAGAGATCTGTATATGCAAAAGAACCGTCATGAACCAAGTCAGAACACAGTACTTAAAATTGTAAATCAGGGCATACCTTAAAAGCGAGCCTAGCCTTGTAAGAGAAAAACTTCCTCAAGGGAAGTATATACTTCATTGAAAAATTGCCAACGATGGACATCGCCCTTGTCAACTGTAAGAAGTCCCCTTCAAGTGTAGCAGCGTTGGATCGGTGCAAACTCCGTTGCTGAAATTCCCTTGACGGTGTATACAATAGCCAGTTGAACAGTCTTGCAAAAATTTCCCAATGAATTCATCCATGATGAAAGAAATCGTTAAGTTGTACAAGACTTCATCAGCAGCCTTCATACTGTATAACCAGACAAAGGCCAGCAAGGATATACAGCGATATCCCAGCGATCTGCACCTGCAGGAAGGCAGCAGGCATTGATGTCGATAGGTCTGTGGTCAATCCTGTGGCGGAATACTAAACAGCTGTGGGAAAATGCTACCGCAATAAAGTCTCGGCGTTTGATAAGCGCCCTTCGAACAGTCAGAGGTGAGTTTGCTTGTTCATATGAACCGCGGAAACCAGCTGTAATGTGTTTCTTTAGATCGGATACTCCAAGTCATATTCTCGGGCAGCTTAGGACACTGAACAATGATACTGAGTAGCTTTGGCCTTCAAGATTCAATGTCTGTCCAGTGCCGCTGTCTGCCGCTTTGACCATCGAGCCATTATTGGACCACCGACCTTTCAATTGTGCTCAGGATGCGCTTGCGCCGTATCGGTGGCCTAATATGTACGTTGGTCCCATCATTCCTCGCGAATTCTCTGGGCAAAGCCTTCAATCCCTCGTTCGTATAAAGGCTCTGCCTTTCATGGCCTCAAGCCCCATCTGCACCGGCTACCAGCTAAACCATAACACTTGCGCGACTACAACCCTGACCTTCTATCTTTTATCGTGATCTTTGCGTATTCTGGAAACGATCTCATTGTTACTGAGGAAGACTATGTCACGGTGGTCATAGACGTCAATTCGGAAGATACTCCTACCAGGAGTGTATCTCTGTCTCTATCTCTCTTTCCTGTTGATTGATTATTTAGTTGTAGCATACCCAAACATCCACTCAAAAAATTTTGATTCTTGAAACTTTGCGTAAATTTACGGCCATCCGTCTTTTTACCCAGTAATTCCTTGGAGTCTTTCTCGACTGCACAAAGGAATAGCACCTCGCCTGTATTCCGCATAATAATAAACGAATAGCAATGGCACCTACTTAGAAAGGCTCATACTTTGCGAAGAGGACGATCCAAACACCTCTACATATCTCATCTCTGGCGACGTCTCGCTACCAGAGAATGTCAATTCCAATATTGAAATGGATACATTTTGCTTTTCTCCAACGCATACCTCTGCTTTAATTTCCACCTTCATCACCTGTTGAGTCTGGGTCCGAGTGTAGACTTGGATTCCCTCATGCACCAATGGACCAATAGTAACAAGTTCACCTCTCCCGGGGCCTGAGCACTGCATCTGCACCTATGTACAAGTTATTTGTAAAGTACTACGGCCAGACTCCCTCCGCATCTAAGGCCTTCATCTCTCATTTTGGAATGTACGACTCACCTTGCTTCAATGCAGAGCTTCAATGGAGGACAACCACATCATCGGAAGGAACGGAGTACGGGTGTGCTCCTATTCAGAATGAGGGAAGGGGAGGAAGGGACTTCGAGCTCGGACTGTTCTCGATCAGAGTACTCTATTTATCGTGTTTCAAAATCGTTATCAAAGTTAGTAAGAAACGATCGCGTGGCAGTGACCCAACCTGTCTCCAACCATCATGTCCAGATCGATTTTACCTGAAGAGATTCTTCATTCTGTGGTTGAGTTACTCGCCTACAACACCTCATTTGTAGAACGCAATCTCTTCCGCTTACGCTGGAAGAACGCGACCAACGAGCTTTTCTCCTTTTCTGTCGCTTGCCACCAATTTCGCCGAATTTCCTTGCCATTTCTCTTCTCGTATATTAAAATACAACGACTTGAAGACCTGAAGATGTTTAAAGATCAATGTATCTCGAATGCGTCCTTTGCAGGATCTATTAGGTGTGTGCTAGAATTCCTCAATCGGAATCATTCAAAAGGCATCGACTGACCGTACTTAGATCGCTGAGTGTGAAGCTTCCTTGGTCTGATTGGGACATTACGAGCGTGATAAAGCATCTCCTGTGCTACCTCAAAGATCTATCGCAACTCAATACGTACTTTCGTATCGATGTGCCATTACTCGCCGAGTTGAATCGCCACTCCGTTAAAACCATCGTTGTTACTTCACTGGCGCAATTACCCAAGACATCGGGGTATTTAGACTTGGAGAAAATCATCCTTGCAAACGCAACGATGTATGGACTTGGTGGAGATCTTGATGGGTATCTGGCTCGCGGAATGCAAGTAAGGAGTCTTGTCATACCCCAAGATCTCATGGACAATTCATCTGGAATGCACAAATTCAACGGCCTTTACGAGATTGAGGTGCAGCTGAAGAGGACTATGTCTTTTGCATGGTTTCCTGGATTCACTCGCACACACCCACTTCTCAAGAAAATCAAGTTCACAGATGGTTTTGATTATCTGAGATTGGATAACACGATTCCGTTCATCGAGCCATTGTTTGAGGCACTCCGTCAACAGGGTGTTTACAACGCTGTACGGATCCAAGGGTTCTCTGTTACTCGATCAATTCCTTCGACGTCAGCTACAGACATGACTGACGATTGGGAGGTTACTGGATTACATCTGAGGCAGGTTACGGACCATCTTGTTCTGCCTATTGTGCATTCTCTGTTTCCCTGGATCTCCAAATTGACTCTCGAGCGCGGATGCGGCCATATAGTATGTCTGTGTACTCTTCTCTCTTTGAATTCGCACTGATTATTTTCCAGGACGAACTGATCACTTTCCTCCGCCCTTTTTCTTCACTTCGAGTTCTCACCTTGCGCTTCTGTTTCCAATTCCTGGAACTAGTATATCCAAGGCTTTCAAATCATCCTCAGGCCCCAGGAGAATCTAGTGACACCGAAGCTGGGATGATTCAGCACACATCCCGAATTGCACGCGAGATCCCCTCTATTGAGGCGTTTTACGTAGAAGAGCAGGTCAATGGTGTGCATGACCTATGGACTCTTCGAGGCTGGATTGATGCGTGGAAAGATATGACAGAGGTTTTGACCATGATTAGGCGAAGGATTGTCGGGGTGGGCATACCTTACAAACATGCCAAGACTACGTTCTTCATATAATGGTTTTTGGTTCATTGCTATCTTTTCTCTGATACCATGTCTCTGCACGGTCGGGCGTAAGTCCGGGGTATCGGTTTCTTTTCCTTTTTCCCTGATTTGTTTAACGCTTCCTTCATTTAGTATCCTCCAATGATATCAGATCGCGTTACAAGCTTCAACTTTCTGTAATCAGACAAAGATCAACTGAAGCGGGGTTTTTGTCTTGCAAATGTTGCACCTATTTACAAGTTATTTTGTAAATTACTAAAGCCCAACTCCCTTCGCATACAAGGCCTTCAGGTCTCATTTTGGAATATACGAATTACCACACTTCAAAGCAGAACTACAACAGTACGGAGGGCAACTTCATCATTGGAAGGAACGGAGAACCGGTGTGCTATGAGGGAAGGAAGGGAGCCAAGTCGAACTCAGACTGTTCGCTACTCTTTCCACCCAAGTTCTCCTGTGTATGTAGTGTCAAAATCGTTAGACGATGATCAATTATTTTCGTAACGTGGGAGTAACCCAACCTGTCTCCAACCACCATGTCCGAATTGATTTTACCTGAGGAGATCCTTTGCTCTGTGGTTGAATCGCTCGCCTACAATCCCGAATTTGTAGAACGCAATCTCCTTCGTTTTCGCTGGAAGAACGCGACTAACGAGCTTTTCTCCTTTTCTGTCGCTTGCCACCAATTTCGACGAATTTCCTTGCCATTTCTCTTTTCGTATATTGAAATAAGCGAAGTTGAACACCTGAAGATGTTTGGAAGGCAATGTATCTTGAATGCTTCATTTGCAGCGTCTATTAGGTGTGCTAGATTTCCTCAAGCTGAATCATTCAAAAGTCATCAACTGACCAGTCTGATTGTACTTAGATCGCTGCGTGTATCGGATCCGAGTATTTGGGAGAAGACTTACCACATTACGAATGTGATAAAGCATCTCCTGTGCTACCTCAAAGATCTATCGCAGCTCAGTGTGAGCTTTTGTATCGATGTCACTCCTCGCCGCCTTGAATCGCCACTCCGTTGAAGCCGTCGTTGTTACTTCATCGGCGCAATTACCCGAGACATCGTGCTCCTTAGACCTGGAGAAGTTCATCTTTGCGGACGCTATAGTTTATGGTGAACATCTTAATGGGCATCTGGCTTGCGGCATGCAAATGAGGAGGCTTGTCATTCGCCATGATCACATGGACGATTATTCCGGAATGCAGAAATTCAATGGCCTTTGCGAGATTGAGGTGCAGCTGACGAGGACTTCGTCTTTTTCATGGCTTCCTGGATTCACTCATGCACATCCATCCCTCAAGAAAATCAGCTTCACAGATAGTTTTGATTATCTGAGATCCAGTAACACGATTCCTTTCATCCAGCCACTATTTGAGGCACTCCGCGAACAGGGTGTTTACAGGGCTGTACGGATCCAAGGGTTTTCTGTTACTCGATCAGGTCCTTCGACATCAGCTACAGACATGACTGACGATTGGGAGGTTACTGGATTACATCTTAGGCAGGTTGCGGACCGTCTTGTTCTGCCTATCGTGCATTCTCTGTTTCCCTGGATCTCTATATTGACTCTCGATCGCGGATGCGGCCGTATAGTACGTCTGTGTACTCTTCTATCTTTGAATTCGCATTGATTATTTTCCAGGGCGAACTGATTGCTTTTCTTCGCCCTTTTTCTTCACTTCAAGTCCTAACCTTGCGCTTCTGTTTCCAATTCCTGGAACTGGGATATCCACAGCTTGCAAATCATCCCCGGCTCCCGGCAGACCCTTTGGACACTGAAGCTGGGATGATTCAGCACATATCCCGTATTGCACGCGAGATCCCCTCTATTGAGGTGTTTTACCTTGAAGAACATTATTCGCTGGATTGATGCACGGAAAGATACAACGACAGAGGCTTTAGCGATGACTAGGTACAGGCAAAGTGTTTGCGGTTATATGGCGAGTATCAAGTTGTACGATCATTCCAACACTAAGTTCTTCGTATAATGGCTTTTGATTCACTACTCTTTCCTAATATTATGTCTCTACACATGTTGCTGGAATGCTCTCGGCTGCGTCGGCGTAACGTCGAGATATGTCTTTCTTTCGCTTTTCTGCGTCCAACCCTTCCTTCATTTAGTATTGCTCTATCATATAACGAATTTGTTTGGATAATTCTATTAACCAACCCCGCTGTCCGAACACAATCCCTCATTTTGACACAAATCATAACAACCCAGCCTACAGACTTTTTTCATTAAGTTCTGAGGCGGCGGAGGCTCGGAGTGATGTGACTGATGTCTGGTGACAAATTTAGTACTGTATGCGTAATATCTCTCCAATCGCTTAGGTTCAACCTGCGGACAGGTGTTTAGCCAGTAGAACCGACCCAAAGGGCCGTTTTTTGTATTAGAGAGGAGGAAGTACTGGGAGGTATGAGCAAGAAAGGTGAAAGGGGGCAAGAAAAAACCAAAACCCAACCAAAACCAGTGCTAGATACAGGGTGGGAAACCGAGGTAGTGTAGGTAGCGAGGGGTGGGAAATCAATGTACAATGTACTAGACTAGTACGATCAGTGAGGAAGGAAAAAGAGAGAAACAGAGCGTAAGAAAAATATAAAGAATATACCGGAACAGAGACTATACCTAGTACGATCGGTGAGGAAGGAAAAAGAGAGAAAGGTAGGTACTAGGTAGTAAGCGGTGCTGTATCTATACTCGAGTGTTCGACGAAACGGCGTATACGGAACCATGAAGAAACTTGGGTAATATTACCTGCAGATGGTTCTAGGCTGGAGGGACCATGCTAGCTGAGTGCACTGCTAAGCGGCCCTCTCACTTGTAGACCTCGGGCGGGCGGACCCGTGAATTCTGTAGGTAGAAAGGGCCTTAGCGAGGTGCAAGGAGGGGTTACTGTTTAATTTGCTGCTTGTGACATTCTCGGCGGGGCTCTGCGGAGGGCTCCGCCTATTGCACTAGGGCTGCTCCAGAGGCGACTCATTGAAGGAGGGTTGTAGCAGGATTGTGTTTGAGCAGCGGGGTTGGTTAATAGAATTATCCAATTTGTTTGCTTGGTGATTGCGTTTCTCCGCGAACAGGGATATTCGCGTTCTGTTGTATGCGAGCGATTCACACATAGTGAGGAATCTCTCAGGTAAAATCGATATCGTGCTTCACTAGCTTCACTCATGCAAGTAACAATCTAATCAACGGCGGCGTCGTTTTCGCGGCAGTCACGCAAGAATGTTTCGTTCGACCGGCCCTTAACCATACAACGTGACCTATTAAAACAGGGAAAATTTCTCTTGCTTTGAATCATGTCGACGTTACTGCTAATGCTTTGCCTTTTCGCTCCAGGATGCCATACGGAACTCATCAGCTAGGCCAAGCACGACAGAATTACTACTATTCTACTTCAAGATTCTCAACTTCAGGTTCGTCTTTTATTCCTCTCCTCTTTCTCGACCTGTTCTTTTTTCCTGTCCAAAGATGAAATATATCTATCAGTTATCCCTGTCTTAATGACCTGTGTCGACAACTAACTTCAACCCTCTGATTCTATCCTTTTCTTTTTGAATTAAAAAAAACTTCGCTCATGTTCCATGCTAATAACCCGCACTTTCTATTTTTCAGAAAATAACTACGACGCTACCTTAATCCCACCTTTAAACCTGACGACCTCCTCAATCTAGTGCTAGCACCTTCGACCGACGATGCTCAAGGCTCAAGAGACGCATCCCCGCTTCGTATTTCGCTCAACTAGTGGGTGTCCAATTTCCTTCCTTCCTTCCTTCCTTCCTCCCCTTTCCTTTCCGCCTCACCTTTCATATGATGAGATATATCTCTTTTCAGTTATCCCTGTCTTAACACCCATGTCGAGACTTTCTGTAACACCCTCTGACTCTACTACATACTTCATACCTTTCTGCGTACCCGCGCTGCTTTTAATGGTGAACATTACGCTGACGTTGAAGAAGAAGTTTCTTTTTCCTCTTTACAGGGTTTCGTCGGAAAAGATTCAAGATTCAAGACCGCGGAAGGAATGGCGCATTTTGGAGGCTCGGGTAGGCGTCCTATGTACTGTAGATGCATTTTAAGTTCCAGTAGATCGTCGTTGCTCCTCTATATCTACAGCTTGTACTATAAGAAATTCATGAGCAAGATATACATATGTAAATCAGGATATAACTATTTTGCATACTTACTTTGCTTCGAGGACCACTAGAGCTCGAGATTGTAGACACTGCAAGCTACTATTCGTTCGTCGTTTATTTGAGCATACTTCTCCATGAATCTCTAGCTTCCCTGCCTTCTTCACCGTCTCCGCCTTCACTGAGAACCTCATCAACAACTCCTCTCATCATGTCCCTCTCCGCACTCTTCAAAAACATCACTACCGTGCGGATCCTCCGGACTTTGAGCAAGGCATGAAGGACAGACGCAATTGCTTTGCGGAGAGGGAGAGGAAGCGCTGAGTTCGACTTGTTCGAATTCGAATTCTGATCCAACGCCTCGCGGAACGTCCTAAACATTCCTACAAGCAGTGGTGGCTCCAGAGGAGTTTTGGAACATGTTTGGGTAGGAGGATGGGGCGATGGTCTATAATGATCAGATGGCAGGTATCAGTAACAGATTTTAACGAGGAAGACGAATCTGTCGCTAGAGGAAAAAAAAACTTACCATGATATACCGAACCCTCTCCTCCGCCGAGGCCTTCTCAGACCCATCCAAACGAATCCATCCTTGGTAAACTCAAACAACGTTGTCGTCTCGGTGCCTATAGTAACGGAGGCTCCCCAGGTGGTACTTGGGTCCTTCGGAGGAGCCGCTTCCGCTTCCTCTGATCTCGTCGAATCCGAACTGACTCCCTGGCGCGCCGTCAGAGCCAGAACCAGACTCACGGACGTTAAAAATCGTATTTTTCCCTGAAGCACGGAATATGCCTCCGCCTACACGGGTGATTTTGGTGTTACGTTCCTCCCGGGCGCGTTTGGCTTCTTGGAAGGACGATGAGGATGAGGATTCTTGGGAAGGAGGGTTGGATGCAGATGGGATGTCTGAGGACGTAGAAGGTATTTCGGGTCGCGGAGGAACTAGGCTTGGTTGTTGGAGAAGATGAACGATGGGGACTCCGTTACGTTTTTCGGACGGTGAAGTGGTTGACGAAAGCGGAGTATGGCGGCAAGGATATGGACGTGGAGGGAGAGCCCGAGCTCGTCGATGTCAACGTCGGTGCCAATCCGTCCTCGGTCGGTTTGGAAGTTTGGCCTACGTTCTTGGCAATAGCTTTAGCTATTAGCAGCAGATGAAGACTCGGACGAAGCTGATGCAGAAGATGTTTTTGCAGCCACAGCAACTTGCGAACTAGAATCAGATGGCTCGACAATCTTTATCGGTACGCGTCTTCTAAGTGGATGTACCACGTCCGAAGTAGATTTCTTCCATAAGGAGATCTTTGACTGCGATCATTTCAGTCTTTACTGATTCGTTAGACGGATCGAGAGAAGTGGCTTGTTCGAGATCTACGAAGATTGAGTGAATAAAGAAATCAATAAAACCAGGAAACGCACCTTTCTGTGCCTCAACCAACTTGCCCAGTTCCTTTCTAGCCTGAGCCCGTCGAAAAAGAGCTTTGACATTGGATGCGTTCAGTGCTAAAACTGCCGTGCAATCCTTTTCAGCGTCTTCGTTTCTGTTGAAAAAAGAGTAAGTTTTTATCATAGTTTCAAACAAGAAAACACGAAGCAATCTGTAGACAAAAAAACGTACTTGCCTAGCTTCAAATATCGCAGCAGCTCTAGTTCAGATGGAAACGTCCAATCTTTCGGGTCTTCGAGGATAGCTTGCGAATAATGGCCAATCGCAGATGGAAAGTCTCCATTTTTAAAGGCAGTATTGCCCTGGAGAGAAGATATTAGTATTGAAAGACAAGTTAGCAAGAAAGGATATAAACTTTGCCTTGTCTTTGGCTGCTTGAGCCTTGGTAGACATTTGGAACGTCGTGGAATTGGAAAGAGTTCGCGTTTTGTTTAGCGCTCATGAAGTGAGCGCTAATAGATTCTCCTCTTCGTTTTCTCTACGTCGCTAGTCAGAATGCATGAGCAGTAATACAATTTTAAAAAAGGAAAAATGTATTATTCAAGGATAGGGCACTTGCAGAAACAAAGGCTATGGATATGCGGGCCAGTCTGCTAAGCCAAATTGGCATGAAGTCCCAATGATGCCTTTGTTCTTCAAATCATTGCCTGTGTGTGTGCGTCAGGTAGTGCGTTAAAGGCACTGGATTTCTGGGTGCATTGGTCTTTGCCCCCACTGTAACCTAAGTTGATCTCTTTCAAAAATACACTTCAACATCCCAGAGGTGAGTCAGAAACTACCGTTTGCTCTCAACTTCCCATTATCAGATATCAAGTGACACTAAAAAGATTCTGAACATTGTTGAGATGCATCTGCTTATGCAACTAGGAGATGCAATGCACAGTCCCAATCTGCTGTCATGCATACTGGTGTCTGGTTTGTCTGGGGCAGGGAAGACAATCCTCATGCAGGCTATGTATGAATTGTTCAAATGCATCAGCAAAACCTGGGGGTACTCATAGCAAGGTCCCCATCTATCCAGAGCTATGGATTGCTATGGGCTACTATGAGCTGCTATGGATGTCAAAGGACAATATAAATCTGCAGGCTCATAGGAGCTCATACCTACCCATAGCAGTTCATAGCAGCTCATAGCAGTTCATAGCAGTTCATAGTTCTATGGCTGCTATGGATTGCTATGGCTTGCTATGGCAACTATGGCATTTATCCAGGTTTTGCTGATGTGGCATCACTGCAAAGATCTTGTACATCAGCAAAACCTGTATTTTCGCTGGAGGTCTCCAGAGATCTCTGGAGCTTGACAGCTGTCAAAACAACTGTCAATTTTCTCCAGAGATCTCCAGAGGTCTCTGGAATAGGGTACCTTGCTCCAGAGATGTCCCAAATGAATGGGTTTTCTCCAGCGAAAATACGGGTTTTGCTGATGTATTTGCAACTTCTCCTGTTGCTGTAACACAGATCTTGCATGCTGGTGGACTGCACCTTCAAGTACCTTATTGTTGATGATGCCACCTTGTTTGACATCTCATCCTTATTGAGTATTTGGGACACACTTGCTCACAATGGGGTTAGCATCATCATCCTTGGAAGTTTCAAGCTGTTCCTGTCTGCAAGCACAAGGAACTTGTATTTATGTAAGGGTATTTTCCTTGAGGGCCATTTCTAGTGCCACTTCCAGAGATTGCAACTGGAGCAGGACAGGTTTTTGCATGTCTGGAGAGGAGCTATAAAAAGAGATGCATTTGGAAGCTATTGTCCACTGTCTCATTAATCTGTTGATGAATTCAAGTTTGGGCTGTTTCCTTCATTAGGACACCTTGTTCACATAAATGTTTAATGTTGTATGACTGGTCATCTCTCTGCTGGTACTTGAACTTAGACTGCTTGTAGACTGCTCATATTGTTAGCATGAATTTACTGGGTGAGCGAAGCGAACCCGATATTGGTTGAGGCCCCGGGAGATGCGTGTACAGCCACAGTAGCATGAGAATAGCTGAGGTGTGAAGTGCCGATGCACACAGCCACAGAACTGTAGGCCTGTCCGATACCAGGGTCTTGCATAATTCCTTCGAGTTTTTCGCAATTGTTTATTTGATTGAATTGTATTTTTGTATTTGGTTTTTTTAGGGCGCCTATGTACTTCACATATTTTGCTTAGTAAGCTGCCGGGAAGTCGGGGACCTGCCGCTGCATGCGGTACGTTTTTCTCAACCTAAAACCAAGTCAACTGAGAAAATCAGGAAAAGTTCAAGGCAGGCTCGAAAGATCGCAGTCAATGCTCGCAAGCTTACACCTATCCTTCACATCTTCACAGGTTCAACAGTATCCCAAATTAAATCATATCAATGAACTGCGGTACTTTGCTTACTGACAATCTACATTCACTCGCATCTTCCCCAAGCCTCCTCTACAATTGCCATTGCACAAACCTGTGAAAAGAACAAAATGCGCCAGGGACAAATACCAGATCTGATGTTGACTGTGTTTCGTGAGTTTTTAAACCTCTCATAGATATCGAGCAAGCCTCATTTGTACCTTGCAACCATGAGCGAACATGGCTTGTCTGAAACTAGCAGTGTCTTGACCGCTACCGCAACTTTACCTCCACCATTCCAGGGCTTGGTGCTACGTCTGGAAAAGCAATCAAACGCTTGGGGTCCATAGTCGTCTACGGAGTGGATGCTATCCTTATTCGTCGAAGACTGGCTCAGATTGAAGGCATTCTCACACATAAAAGACTTGAAAAGCTCTCCTGGAGAGTCTCGCAAGTATCTTTACAATGATCTGCTAGAGCTTTCACGGTATGTCCACCTTGTTTACCGAATTTTTTTTTTTTCTTGAATCAGCAGCTTTGGCGCAGTCCTTTATACAGCCTATCACTTTGTACACGAGCATTTCGTTTGATTATGGGGGAAGTTGGTGGGATGGAGTTTGAGGATCTCGCAGCTGCTGTTGTCGACTGGGACGTGTCCTTGTCATATGATCTTCTGAATGCAATTATGTTCTGTTTACTACAGTCGGAAGGGTATTTAGTTTCTGTGAAACTCTCATCCATCTCTTACTGACAGTCACCAGTAGTCTAGAAGGATCGAGTGCAAGCAGCACTTTACCAGCACGATACTATGCTGCGGGATTGGATGCCTACAAAACCAGATTACCATACGGATCGGGAGATTCATCAAAATCTGGCCTCTGTATAGCTTTCTTGATGTTTATGGGACTAGCGATCTCTTTGAGCCGCAGCCCAGCATTCTCACGACTAGTGGCCATTGAGCTCGACCTAGTCACGTTCATGATCCGAATTTACCCCAGTTTCCTGAAGCCAAAAAAGCCTTGGTCCAGGGAGCTGCTTCGGGCGGAATTGGTGCTGATCGCGTTGCTCAACAAGTTGGATCCCGTCAATGACTATCTACCTATCGCCCGATTAAACAAAGTCTTATCTCTCACCAAAACAAAGGATGTTGCATCGCCGTCATCCAATGGACTATCTACAACCTTAGGGAGCGACGCATTGGCTTCCATTCGCTCAAGCATTGCATATCTACAACATACAAACCACCGAATGGGTCTGGCGGAAGCTATTCTTGGTCAAAATTCCCATTCTAGGATTCCTTCATATAGTCATCTGGATTCAGTTTATGGTGAAATTCTGGAGCTTTCACGGTATGTTCTCTCTCTAATCGTATGGCCATGTTTAACATATCAAACATTGGTTTCAATAGCCCTGCATATAATCTGTCGATACGTACACGTGCATTTTGTTTGATTATGAGGGATGTTGGCGGCATGGAATTTCATGAGATTGCACCTGCTATAGCCAACTGGCCCTTATCCGACTTGTTTGGCCTTCTGGAGGCGATGTTATTGTGTTTAAAGACGGAAGGGAATAAAATGTTTGTTTTAATCTTTGCAAACTCGTCTTTTTTAATGACAGTTAAATAGAGACATCTATAGAGCCGATAAAGGCTCAGCGCGACTGGATACGTACCACGGTGCAGGACTGGAGGCATACATAGATGCTTACGATACCCAGCCACGCTTTCGCTAGGCCAAAACGTCGGTGGCCACATTGCAGTGCTTTTCTGCTGCTTTTAGGGCTCGCAATATCATTAAGCCCAAATCCAGGTTTTTCGAGAATGATAGTTGAGCTCGACATACTCACTTTCATATCCGAAAGCTATCCTCACATCTTAACTCCTGAAGTCCCGCCACAAGATCTCCTTCCAGCGCAGCATGTACTGGGTGCTTTGCTTCAGGAATTGGATCCAGTCAAGGATATGCAGCCTGTCACACAAATTCATAAAATCTTGGCCATACATCCCAACTATACATATTATCGAATCAATGACTGGCTCAACTCAACACTATTATGAAACACAAATCGGACACGAATATGAGGGAGTTCGGTCCCATGATAGATAAGGTCTTGGACTTATGAGCTTGTATGCAGAGTCAATGAATGGATGATGAGTGGACGGGGGGAAGATTAGGGGCAGAGACTTATTTGGTTTCAAGAGTATAAATGCGGACTAGATGAACCAGACACCAGGCGTCAAAGGAAGATACTGATGGCGCCTGGTGGACCGGGGTCATACCGTACGCGGCAGGTGTTGGCGGTTAGCTCTAGCAGTCCGGGATGGAAGGATGTCTCCAACTATCCACCCATGGTCTAAAGGATACGCAAGTAACTCGTATACGCACGCGTCAAGAAATGACACAATATGTACAACAACAGTAGTACTTTATAAGATACACTTGATCATGAGTGGGAAGTGTTTGTGTGGATGGATGGAGAATACAGTACAGAACAGTACAGACTGATGCTTTCGGAGTCCAAGATATAGAGTACACATATACAGCAAGAAAAGAAAGAAGGCCTGCGATGGCGGCAATGCGACAGATGCGTGAAATGCGATATGCGAGTGGATGACCATGAAAATGCGAGGCAAGGTAAGGGAAGCCAGGAAGGATGAATATGATCGATGAAAGTACCTTGAAGGGTAAGGAAAAGGCTCGGAGGTGCTGGGATGGAGAAGAATTATGTATGTACATGTGAGCGAATCGGAAGAAGAAATGAATAAAACATGACGACGTGGGTTGGAGTGGTATATCGTTTCAAAGCCACCGTAGAGTGATCAGCAAAGTGATGCCTAGTTCAATGTGAATGAGCACGCTAATACATCAACCACTATCGACCACTTTTCCTTTACGCACTCGAGGCTCCCAGGTCATCACCGTCATATAGAACGGTTCGATATCTGGTCTTGTTACTGCTAGGGGATCCGCTGGAGGCAGGGGTTGATGCGTGTATTTGTACAAGGGCAGGAAAGAGACTTGATACCCTGACTATGTATAGTGCATCGATAAAGGAAATTAGGATTAGAGAGAAGGATTCGTCGCGTACCTCCTCATAAGCCTCCCTAACTGCCGCCTCCTGCAGCGTCTTGCCCAAATCCTTCCTCCCTCTCGGCAAAAACACATACTTCTTCTTCGTATCATACACAACAACGACCTTGTTTGTAGAAGGTTAAATAATAACCATGCCTACTCCGACCATGAAATCTTCGCAGGCGTAGCCACTGCTACGGATTGCGGGTGAGCTCCATTGGGAGAAGCGAAGTGGGGGTGGAGAGAGAACGCAGGTGATTGAACATGATGGAAGAAGGAATGATGGCAAGATGATGGCTTTGAACTTGTGCGCCACGTTGGCCCCGCACGGAAGCATTATTGCTTAGCGCTTACTACTGCATTGAGCCGTCTCTGCTACGTCTGACCGAGAAGATCAAGAGAAGGAAGGTCAAGTACTCGGAAGGAAATCATGACTTCAGCGTCACAGTTTGTAGTATTAAAAGTTCCTCAAGAAACTCGTTACGCCGGAGACACCATGTAAAATAGTGAACCAAAAAACATTATATAAAGAATGTAGTGCTGGAATGTTTTTGAGATATGTATGTCGCCATATAACGACCGACACGTTGCCTGGAGGAAGGTATCATAGCTGGAACCTCTGTCATACCTTTCCGCGCATCAATCCAGCCTCGAAAAGTCCAAGATTCATCCACACCACTCTCCTGCCGCTCTTCAATGTAAAACGCCTCAATAGAGGGGATCTTGCGTGCAATACAGGATATGTACCGAATCATCGCAGCTTCAGTCTCAACGGGTCCTGCCAGGACGTGGGGATGATTTGCAAGCCCTGGATGTCCTAGTTCCAGATGCTGGAAACAGAAGCGCAAGGTTAGGACTTGAAGTGAAGAAAAAGGGCGGAGAAAAGTGATCAGTTCATCCTGGAGAAAAATCAATGTGAATTCAAAGAGAGAGGTGTATACAGACGTACTATACAGCTGCATCCGCGCTCGAGAGTCAATGTAGAGATCCGGGGAAACACAGAATGCACAATAGGCAGAACGAGACTGTCCGCAACCTGCCTTAGATGTAATCCAGTAACCTCCCAATCGCGAGTCAGGTCTGTAGTTGACGTCGAAGCACTTGTTCGAGTAACAGAAAACCCTTGGATCCGTACAGCCCTGTGAACACCCTGTTGACGGAATGTTTCAAACAGTGGCTGGATGAAAGGGATCGCGTTATGGGATATCGGAAAATCAAAACTATCCGTGAAACTGATTTTCTTGAGAAGTGGGTGTGCACGAGTGAATTCAGGAAGCCATGAAAAAGACAGAGTCCTCAGCTCCACCTCAATCTCGTAAAGGCCGTTGAATATGTGCGTTCCGGACGAATTGACCATGAGATCCTGGCGCATGCCAAGCCTCCTCACTTGCATGCCGCAAGCCAAATGCCCTTTAAGATATCCACCGTCAAGCCCATCAATGGTAGCGTCTGCAAGGATGATCTTCTCCAAGTCTAAAGAGTTCGATGTCTCGGGTAATTGCCCGAATGAAGTTACAATGATATTGCTAAGGGAATGGCGATTCAAATGGGCAAGCAATGAGATATTGATATCAATGTTCAAAACAAGCTGTGAAAGATCTTTGAGGTAGCACAGGAGGTGCTTCATCATGTTGTTAGTGTGGTAAGCATCCCGCCAAGGACTCGGGAGCAACACACTCAGCGATCTAAGTACCCTCAGACTGGTCAGTCAATGCCTTTTGAATGATTGAAGAAATCCGGCACACCTAATAGATCCTGCAAAGGAAGCATTCAAGATACATTGATCTTTGAACATCTCCAGGTCTTCAAGTCGTTGTATTTCAATATACGACAAGAGAAATGGCAAGGAAATTCGTCGAAATTGGTGGCAAGCAACAGAAAAGGAGAAAAGCTCGTTGGTCGCGTTCTTCCAGCGTAAGCGGAGGAGATTACGTTCTACAAAGTCGGCATTGTAGGCAAGCGATTCAACCACAGAATGAAGAATCTCTTCAGGTAAAATCGACTCGGACATGGTGGTTGGAGACAGGTTGGGTCAGTGGCAGTGGTCATAGCCTGTAGCGTTCATGATAAATACAGTACCATGGTAACACCACACGAGAGAAGACCTGAAGGTCGAAAGAATTCGGTGTAAATTGAGAGAGGAGGGAGTTCGGTCGTAGTATTTTACAAAATAACTTGTACATAGTTGTAGATTTGCAAGATGAAGACGATCATCATGAAGCTGGTAAAATCGAGTTGTACCCGCCACTTTGAAGTGGAACAAACGGGCCGTACAGCCGACGGGCGGTTTCAAGAATGGACGTATGTTTAGGCATGCTACAAATAAATCAGCCAACAGGAAAGACAAATAGAGATAGAGATACACACAACATTGCGATATAGTTTTCCTTAGTAACGATGAGATCGTCTCCAGAGTACGCAAAGATCATCGAGACGTTGAGATTGTAGTCGTGTAGATGTGAAGGCCTGGGTGCAGTTGGGACTTGAGCCTCCATACGAACAAGGAGTTAAGGGCGTTGTCGAGAGGATTCGCAGGGAATGATGGTACCAATGTATGTAACAGGCCGCAGACACGTTTTAAGCGCGATTGAAAGGTCGTTGGTCCAATAATGACTAACAATTTTCGATAGTCAACTCGAAAGCGCAAAACATACATACTCGTTCACTGGGTACAATCTTGAAGGTTACTCGGTATGAATGTTCGTTCGGCTCTCTGCATGCTCTTGATATCTCTTGGATAGATAACCAAGCTCCATGATTTTGGCGTTACGTTCCTCCCGGGCGCGTTTGGCTTCTTGGAAGGATGATGATGATGGTGATTCTTGAAGGAGAGTTGGATATCTGAAGACGCAGAAGGTATTTCGGGCGCGGAGGAACTATGCTTGGTCTTTGTTGTTGGAGAAGATAACGATGGGGACTCCGTTACATTTTTCGGCGGTGAAGTGGTTGACGAAAGCGGAGTATGCGGCAAGGATACGGACGTGGAGGGAGAGCCCGAGCTCGTCGATGTCAATGTCGGTGCCAATGCTGAAGCATTCTTTCCGTCTTCTGTCGGTTCGGAAGTTTGGCCTGCATCCTTAGCAATAGCTTTCGTATTAGCAGCAGATGAAGACTCGGACGAAGCGGATGCAGATGTTTTTGCAGCCACAGCAACGTCCGAACTAGAATCAGATGGCTCGATAATCTTTATTGGTACGCGTCTTCGAAGTGGATGTACTACGTCCGAAGTAGATTTCTTCCATAGGAGGTCTTTGACTGCGATCATTTCAGTCTTTACTGATTCGTTAGATGGATCGAGGGAAGTAGCTTGGTTCGAGATCTACGAAGTTTGAGTGAGTAAAGAAATCAATAAAACCAGGAAACGCACCTTTCTGTGCCTCGACCAACTTGCCCAGTTCCTTTCTAGCCTGAGCTCGTCGAAAAAGAGCCTTGACATTAGATGCGTTCAGTGCTAAAACTGCCGTGCAACCCTTTTCAGCGTCTTCATTTCTGTTAGAAAAGTCAGTTTCATCATAGTTCAAATAGAAAAACACGAAGCAATCTGTAAACAAAAAAACGTACTTGCCTAGCTTCAAATACGCAGCAGCTCTGTTCAGATGGAACGTCCAATCTTTCGGGTCTTCGAGGATAGCTTGCGAATAATGGCCGATCGCAGATGGAAAGTCTCCTTTTTTAAAGGCAGTATTTCCCTGGAGAGGAGATATTAGTATTTAAAGGCAATTTAGCAAGAAAGGATATAAACTTTGCCTTGTCTTTGGCTGCTTGAGCCTTGGTAAACATTTGGAACGTCGTGGAATTGGAAAGAGTTCGCGTTTTGTTTAGCGCTCATCGAGTGACCCAGCGCTAAACAGATTCTCCTATTTTGCTATTGTATCCAGCGCGCTCATGCTAACTCCTTCTAAAATGTAGCTTCAGCTTCGACTCCCGAGGCTGGCTTTCCTGATCGTACAAAGATGAAATTTGCATGCGGAGAAGTTTAAGGTTAACGGAGTGAGATGCGCGAAGATACGCTGTCGATTAATAGAATAGTACGCAGCTTGAACATTTACGGGTTCCTCTATTTCTTATTGTGTTCTCTGCACAACCTCATAGCCAAATGCCTTGCAATTAGTTCACGGAGCAGTATCAATAATAATTGAATGGACAGAAGTCCGATGCCAGAGTTCAACTCGCGACTTTTTCATCCCTTCACCCAGATGATTAGACCGGTAACCATCCGTCTATGAGGGTGGATAGCGAGGTTTTCCGATGTTCGATCTTTCGCGTAGAGGGCTTGGTCACCAAAGTAAGCAATGCGAGTGAATCCAAATAAAATTCCTTCTACCTAATCGTCCCTTCATTGTTCATCGTCCGCTCATAATCACCTTCTCTATTATGAGTACATCAGATCCCTGATAGTATCTAGCGTCCACTTTGGGTCCGATGATGAGTCTGATAATAGCACTGAGTTGAGCCAGTCGTTGATTCGATAATTATAGCTAGGATATATGGCCAATATTTTGATGGATTTGCGTGACAGGCTTTCTATCCGTGACTGGATTCAATTCCTGGAGCAAAGCATGCAGTACATACCACACTGGAATGAGATCCTGTGGCCGGACTTTGGGAGCTTAATTCATGGAGATAGCTATCGATGATGAAAGTGAGTATATCGAGCTCAACTATCATTCTCGCAAAACTTGGACTTGAGCTTAATGATATTGCGAGTCCTAAAAGGAGCAGAAAAGCACTGCAATTTGGCCACCGAGGTTCGAACCCAGCAAAGCGTCGTTGGGTCCTGTAGGCACATAGATATGCCTCCAGTCCTGCACTATGGTATATATCCAGATGAGTGTCTCTATTTAATTGTCATTGAAAAAGAAGAGTTCGTAAAGATAAAAACGAACATTTTATTCCCTTCCATCTTTAAACACAATAGCATCGCCTTCAGAAGGCCATCCAAATCGGATAAGGGCCAGTTGGCTATAGCAGGTGCAATTTTACGAAATTCCATGCCACCAACCTCCCTCATAGTCAAACAAAATGCCCGTGTACGAATTGACAGAATGTATACAGGGCTAAGCCAATGTTTCAATACATTGGACATGATCATACAATTAAAGAGAGAACGTACCTTGATAGCTCCAGGATATCACCGTGACCATAAACCAAGTTCAGATATGTGGACCATTGATGATTTGGATTTTGTGCAAAATATGCAATGCTTGAGCGAATAGAAGTTAATACGTCGCTCCTGAATAGTTCATTGGATGACGGCAATGCAACGTCATCCTTGAGAGATAAGATTTTGTGTAGTCGAGCGATAGGCAGATGGGCAATGACAGGATCCAATTTCTTGAGTAATGCGATCAGCACTAATTCCGCTCGAGCAATGGGCAGATAGTCATTGACAGGATCCAATTTCTTGAGCAGCGCAATCAGCACCAATTCCGCCCAAAGCAGCTCCCTCGACCAAGGCGCTTTTGGCTTCAAGAAACTGGGATAAATTTGGGTCATGAATGTGACTAGGTCGAGCTCAATGGCCACTAGTCTCGAGAATGCTGAGCTGTGGCTCAAAGAGATTACCAGTCCCATAAACATCAGGAAAGCGACACAGAGATCAGATTTTGATAAATCTCGTGATCCATAGGGCAATCTGGTTCTGTAGGCATCCAATCCCCCAACACAGTACTGTGCTGGCAGAGCGTTGCTTGCACTTGATCCTTCTAGAATACTGGTGACTGTCAGTAATACATGGACAAGAATTTCACAGAAACTAAATACCCTTCCGGCTGTAGACATAACATCATTGCCTTCAAAAGATCATGCGACAAGGACACATCCCAGTTAACAACAGCAGCTGCAAGATCCTCAAACTCCATCCCACCAACTTCCCCCATAATCAAACGAAATGCCCGTGTACGAATCAACAGACTGTAGGGAGGGCTAACCCAATTTTTGAATATGTTGAACATGATCAAACATTAAAGAGAGAACATACCGTGACAGCTCCAGGATATCACTATAAACTGATTTCGGATGACTCCTATATGAAGGAATCTGAGGAACGTGAATTTGGATGAAGAAGAACCTCTGCCTGAGCCAATAAATGGTTTGAATTCCGTAGGTATGCAATGCTTGAGCGAATAGAAGCCAATGCATCAATCCCTGAGGTTACAGATAGTTCATTGGATGACAGCAATGCAATATCCTTTGTTGTAGTGAGAGATAGGGCTTTGTATAATTGAGCAATAGGAAGATAGTCATTGGGATCCAATTTCTTGAGCAACACCCTCAACACCAATTCCGCCCGAAGTGGCTCCCCTGACAAAGGCATTTTTGGCTTCAAGAAACTGGGATAAATTTGGGTCATGAATGTGACTAGGTCGAGCTCAATGGCCACTAGTCTCGAGAATGAGCTGTGGCTCAAAGAGATTACCAGCCCCAGAAACATCAGGAAAGCAACACAGAGGTCAGATTTTGATAAATTTCCCGATCCATAGGGCAATCTGGTCTTGTAGGTATCTAATCCTGCACCATAGTATTGTGCTGGTAAAGTGCTTGCTTCTGGATTACTGGTAACCGTCAGTAGGACACGGAGGAGAATTTCACAGAAACTAAATACCCTTCTGACTGTAAACAGAACATAATCGCCTTCAAAAGATCATATGACAATGACACATCCCAGTCGACAACAGCAGCTGCAAGATCCTCAAACTCCATCCCACCAACTTCCCCCATAATCAAGGAAAATGCCCGTGTACGAATCGATAGACTGTATGGAGAGCTAACTCAATTTTTGAATATGTTGAGCATGATCACACATTAAAGAGAGAACATACCGTGACAGCTCCAGGATAGATTTCAGATGACTATGTCTAAGATCCCTGGAATGGTAATTTGGACCCTGACCAAGAACAACCTCTGCCTGAGCCATTGCATTTTGTAGATATGCAATGTTTAAGCGAATAGAAGCCAATAAGTCGCTCTCTGAGGTTGTGGATAGTTCATTGGATGACGGTGATGCAATATCTGTTGTGGTGAGAGATAAGATTTTGTTTAATCGAGTGACGGGCAGATAGTCATTGACAGGATCTAATTTCTTGAGCAACACCCTCAACACCAATTTCACCCGAAGCGGCTCCCCTGACAAAGGCATTTTTGGCTTCAAGAAACTGGGATAAATTTGGGTCATGAATGTGACTAGGTCGAGCTCAATGGCCACTAGTCTCGAGAATGCTGAGCTGCAGCTCAAAGAGATTCCCAGTCCCATAAACATCAGGAAAGCAACACAGAGGTCAGATTTTGATAAATCTCCCGATCTATATGGTAATCTGGTTTTGTAGGCATCCAATCCTGCAGCATAGTATTGTGCTGGTAAAGTGTTGCTTGCAATTGATTCTTCTAGAATACTGGTGACTGTCAGTAATGTGGACAAGAATTTCATAGAAACTAAATACCCTTCCGGCTGTAGACATAACATCATTGCCTTCAAAAGATCATGCGACAAGGACACATCCCAGTTAGCAACAGCATCTGCAAGATCCTCGAACTCCATCCCACCAACTTCCCCCATAATCAAACGAAATGCCCGTGTACGAATCAACAGACTGTAGGGAGGGCTAACCCAATTTTTGAATATGTTGAACATACTCAAACATTAAAGAGAGAACATACCGTGACAGCTCCAGGATATCACTATAAACTGATTTCAGATGACTCCTATATGAAGGAATCTGGGAACGTGAATTTGGATGAAGAAGAGCCTCTGCCTGAGCCAATAAATGGTTTGAATTCCGTAGGTATGCAATGCTTGAGCGAATAGAAGCCAATGCATCAATCCCTGAGGTTACAGATAGTTCATTGGATGACAGCAATGCAATATCCTTTGTTGTAGTGAGAGATAGGGCTTTGTATAATTGAGCAATAGGAAGATAGTCATTGGGATCCAATTTCTTGAGCAACACCCTCAACACCAATTCCGCCCGAAGTGGCTCCCCTGACAAAGGCATTTTTGGCTTCAAGAAACTGGGATAAATTTGGGTCATGAATGTGGCTAGGTCGAGCTCAATGGCCACTAGTCTCGAGAATGAGCTGCGGCTCAAAGAGATTACCAGCCCCAGAAACATCAGGAAAGCAACACAGAGGTCAGATTTTGATAAATTTCCCGATCCATAGGGCAATCTGGTCTTGTAGGTATCTAATCCTGCACCATAGTATTGTGCTGGTAAAGTGCTTGCTTCTGGATTACTGGTAACCGTCAGTAGGACATGGAGGAGAATTTCACAGAAACTAAATACCCTTCTGACTGTAAACAGAACATAATCGCCTTCAAAAGATCATATGACAATGACACATCCCAGTCGACAACAGCAGCTGCAAGATCCTCAAACTCCATCCCACCAACTTCCCCCATAATCAAGGAAAATGCCCGTGTACGAATCGATAGACTGTATGGAGAGCTAACTCAATTTTTGAATATGTTGAGCATGATCACACATTAAAGAGAGAACATACCGTGACAGCTCCAGGATAGATTTCAGATGACTATGTCTAAGATCCCTGGAATGGTAATTTGGACCCTGACCAAGAACAACCTCTGCCTGAGCCATTGCATTTTGTAGATATGCAATGTTTAAGCGAATAGAAGCCAATAAGTCGCTCTCTGAGGTTGTGGATAGTTCATTGGATGACGGTGATGCAATATCTGTTGTGGTGAGAGATAAGATTTTGTTTAATCGAGTGACGGGCAGATAGTCATTGACAGGATCTAATTTCTTGAGCAACACCCTCAACACCAATTTCGCCCGAAGCGGCTCCCTTGACAAAGGCGTTTTTGGCTCCACTAAACCAGGGTAGATTTGGGCCATGAACGTGACTAGGTCGAGCTCAACAGCTACTAGTTTCGAGAAGGATGGCCTGCGGCTCGAAGAGATTACCAGCCCCATAAACATCAGGAAAGCGACACAGAGGTCAGATTTTGATAAATCTTCCGAACCATATGGTAATCTGGTTTTGTATGCATCCAATCCTGCAGCATAGTATTGTGCCGGAAAAGTGCTGTTTGTACTTGATCCGTCGAGATCACTGGTGATTGTCAGTAAGAAATGGAGGAGAATTTCACAGAAAGTAAAGTACCCTTCTGACTGTAAACAAAACATAACTGCCTTCAAGAGATCATACGACAAGGATACATCCCAGTTGACAATAGCAGCTGCAAGATGCTCAAACTCCATCCCACCAATTTCCCCCATAACCAAACGAAATGCCCGCGTACAAAGTGATAGGCTGTATAAAGGCCTGCGCCAAAGGTGCTGATTCAGGAAACATTTTTTCGGTAAACGGGTGAACATACCGTGAAAGCTCTAGCAGATCATTGTAAAGATCCTTGGGCGACTCTTTGGTCAACTTTTCAAGCCTTTTATGTGTGAGAACGCCTTCAATCTGAGCCAGTCTTCGACGAATCAGGATGGCATCCACTCCGTAAACTACCACGGACCCCAAACGTTTGATCGCTTTTCCAGACGTAGAACCAAGCCCTGGAATGGTGGAGGTAGAAGTTGCAGTAGCGGTCAAGAGACTGCTGGTTTCGGAGAAGCCATGTTCGCTCATCGTTGCAGGGCACAAATGAGGCTTTGCTCGATATCTAAAGAGTTTAAAAACTCACGAAACACAGCCAACATCAGATCTGGGGTTCGTTTCTAGTGCATTTTGTTCTTTTCACAGCTTTGTGTCCTGCAATGGCAATCGTAAGGGAGACTCGGGAAGATTAGAGTGAATGGAGATTAAGACCCCAGAATCTCCACTAAGACTTAGTCCAGAATAGCGTACTCTAGTGTACTTGAAACCGGCACGTCAGTGCTGAACCGAAATTTTTGAGTGTGAAGCACCTCGAGAAGCAGAGTACCTTGTGCAGCGTATACGTCCAAACTTGGCTCAGGACATGAATGTGGACGTTTCGACACACAGTCCGAGTTACTGTGGATTACTGCGGGTTGCTGTACACCAATATAATCCACAGCAGCCACAGAGCTGTAGAACTCGTATGCTCATTAGCTGCGTCGGCTTATGGCCCCATATCCTGAGATGTCAGAATTCTACTGGAAGATATCAGAGCGAAGCACCTATACAAGTAGAGGAGGGCAATGACTCTAGTTGTCCGGGATTGACTTGATTTAGGATATCTCTACCAATTCGCCCGTGGCTGTAGCTCGTATACGCAGGCGTCAAGAAATGATACAACACGGGATTATGTACAACTACGTATTACTATGATACGATAGATCATGAGTGAGAAGTGTTTGTGTGGATGGATGGAGAATGCAGTACAGAACAGTACAGATTGATGCTTGCGGAGACCAAGATAGAGTACATACATACAACAAAAAAAGAAAGAAGGCCTGTGATGACGGCGATGCAACGGATGCGTGAAATGCGATACTATGCGAGTGTGATGACCATGATAATGCGAGGTAAGGTAAGGGAAGGAATCCCGGAAGGCTGAATATGATCAATGAAAGTACCTTGAAGGATAAGGAGGAAGACTCGGAGGTGCTGGGATAGGGAAGGATTATGCATGTATGTATGTCTGAGCGAAGAAATGAATAAAACACGACGACGTGGGTTGGAGTGGTATATCGTTCCAAAGCCACCGTAGAGTGATCAGCAAAGTTCAATGCGAATGAGCACGCTAATGCATCAACAATGCAGTGAAAGCATACCATGAGGGAAAAAGATAGAAATCGGTTCCCTACCGTGGCAAGTCCCGACCGCCGTCTTCTCCATCTTAATCTCCAAGCGAAACATTCCCCATACTCGCTTCTAGTCCTGCGTTCAGCATGTGCGACGGGTCAGAGAGTTCCATCTCCCTCTCCCTCAGATACTCCAAATGTGCCGTCCACACATGTTGTGCATACCTAACAACATTCGCTTCCGGTTTAGGAAGGCATGCGAGTGCTTCTTCGAATGTGACGATGTAGGATTTGTAGTTCTGTTCGTCGGGCATGCCGGTGTTTTCGTGGTGGATCTAAGTGGATTCTTCGTATGGAAGGAGGAAAGGAAAGGTAAAGAATGAATTCACCGCATTCTCCTCAATCTGACCCATAAACCACGAAATAAAATACTCTCCTCCACTATCGACCACTTTTCCATTACGCACTCGAGGTTCCCAGGTCATCACGGTCATATAGAACGGTTCGGTGTCTGGTCTTGTTACTGCTAGAGGATCCGCTGGAGACGGAGGTTGATGCGTGTATTTGTACAAGGGCAGGAAAGAGACTTGATACCCGGACTATAGTGCATCGGATAAAGGAAATTAGGATTAGAGAGAAGGATTCGTCGCATACCTCCTCATAGGCTTCCCTAACTGCCGCCTCCTGCAGCGTCTCGCCCGAAATCCTTCCTCCCTCTCGGCAAAAACACGTACTTCTTCTTCGTATCATACACAACAACGACCTTGTTTGTAGAAGGTTGAATAATAACCATGCCTACTCCGACCATGAAATCTTCACAGGCGTAGCCACTGCTACGGATTGCGGGTGAGCTCCATTGGGAGAATCGAAGTGGGGGTGGAGAGGAGCGGCGAGGACGCAGGCGATTGAACATGGTGAAGAAGAAGCTCAAGAAGGGATGATGGCGTCAGTGAGAGAGGATGATGATGGCGTTTGAACTTGTGCGCCACGTTACCCCGCACGGAAGCATTATTGCTTAGCGCTTACTATTGAGCCGTCTCTGCTACGTCTGACCGAGAAGATCAAGAGAAGGAAGGTCAAGTACTCGGAGGGAAATCATGACTTCAGCGTCACAGCTTGTAGTATTAAAATTTCCTCAAGAAACGCGTTACGCCAGATACGATATAAATAGTAGTGAACCAAAGGCCATTATATAAAGAACGTGGTGCACGAATGTTTTTGAGATATGTATGTCGCCATATAGATTTGCCTCGGCTCGGAGGAAGGCATCATGGTCATATCTTCCCGCGCATCAGTCCAGCCTCGAAAAGCCCAAAATCGATCCACACCACTGTCCTGCTCTTCAATGTAAAACGCCTCAATAGAGGGGACTTCGCGCGCAATACGGGATGTGTGCTGAATCATCGCAGCTTCAGTTTTATCGGGACCTGGGATTGGGACCCGGAGACAACGATCTGCAGGCGATGGATATCCTAGTTCCAGATGCTGGAAACAGAAGCGCAAGGTTAGGACTTGAAGTGAAGAAAAAGGGCGGAGGAAAGTGATCAGTTCGTCCTGGAAAATAATCAGTGCGAATTCAAAGAGAGAAGAGTACACAGACATACTATATGGCCGCATCCGCGCTCGAGAGTCAAAGTAGAGATCCGGGGAAACACAGAATGCACAATAGGCAGAACAAGACTGTCCGCAACCTGCCTTAGATGTAATCCAGTAACCTCCCAATCGCCAGTCATGTCTGTAGCTGACGTAGAAGGAATTGATCGAGTACAGAAAACCCTTGGATCCGTACAGCGTTGTAAACGCCCTGTTCGCGGAGTGCCTCAAATAGTGGCTGGATGAAAGGAATCGTGTTACTGGATCTCAGATAATCAAAACTATCTGTGAAGCTGATTTTCTTGAGGGATGGATGTGCATGAGTGAATCCAGGAAGCCATGAAAAAGACGAAGTCCTCGTCAGCTGCACCTCAATCTCGCAAAGGCCATTGAATTTCTGCATTCCGGAATAATCGTCCATGTGAATCCATGGCGAATGATAAGACTCCTCATTTGCATGCCGCAAGCCAGATGCCCATTAAGATGTTCACCATAGACTATAGCGTCCGCAAAGATGAACTTCTCCAGGTCTAAGGAGCACGATGTCTCGGGTAATTGCGCGAATGAAGTAATAACGACGGCTTTAACGGAGTGGCGATTCAAGGCGGCGAGGAATGACATATCGATACAAAAGCTCACACTGAGCTGCGACAGATCTTTGAGGTAGCACAGGAGATGCTTTATCACGTTCGTAGTGTTGGTAAGTGTTACTCCCAATACTCGGATCCGATACATGCAGCGATCTAAGTACAATCAGACTGGTCAGTCGACGACCTTTGAATGATTCAGCTTGAGGAAATCTAGCACACCTAATAGATCGCTGCAAAGGAAGCATTCAAGATACATTGATCTTGAAACATCTTCAGGTCTTCAGCTCCATTGTATTTTGATGTACGAGAAGAGAAATGGCAAGGAAATTCGTCGAAATTGGTGGCAAGCGACAGAGAAGGAGAAAAGCTCAGTTGGTCGCGTTCTTCCAGCGTAAACGGAAGAGATTGCGTTCTACAAATTCGGTGATTATAGGCGAGCGATTCAACCACAGAGTGAAGGATCTCTTCAGGTAAAATCGATTTGGACATGGTGGTTTGGAGACAGGTTGGGTCACTTCCACGTGATCGTTTCTTACGAAATTGAGCATCATCTATCGTAGTATCTACGATTACACTATACACAGGGTCGACACAGGGGATGGTAAGAGTAAGTAGAATACTGATCGAGAACAGTCCAAGTTTCGACTTGAAAGTTCGATCCTTTTCCTCCTCATTTCGGTTCTACGTCCTTTGGTTGTCCTCTAATGATGTGCGTATCTGCGTAGCTCTATATGCTAAATTAGAATACTCGACGATCACGAAGGCCTGAAGGTGCGAATTGAGATGGGAGGGAGTTTTGGCGTAGTATTTTACAGATGGAGACAATTAGCATGAGCTGGTCAAATCGTCAATATTCGACCATCGGTTCATGAAGGTATCCAAGTCTACAAGCTCGGGCCCAGACTCAACGAGCGATGAAGGACGTGAGCGGAGAACGTTGATGCAGCGAGGTGTGCATTGATCAATTCTGGACTCTGACGTTCGAATTCTCTGGTGTGCTTCACCATGGTTCGTCCTCTTCGCAAAGTACGAGCCATTTGTTCGTTTTAACCATACGGAAGACACGCGAGGTGCTATTCTGAATACTTTATGCAGTCGAGAAAGACCCGGAGTCACTGGATGAAAAGGCGGATGGGCGTAAATCTTCGCATAAGTTTCGAGTATCGAGATTTTTTGAAGCGGATGTTTGGGTGTGCTGCAGATATGCGGAAACTCATCAGCTACAGGAGAAAAATGGAGATACACGATACGCACCTGGTAGCACGTAGTATCTTCCGAATCGACATCCATGAGCATCAATCTTCCTCAGTAACAATGAGATCGTTTCCAAAATACGCAAAGATCATCGTGAAAGGGCGGGATTGAAGGTTTGTCCAAAGGAATTCGCGACTTGGAATGATGGTACCACGTATATTAGGACCACCGACACGACACAAGCGCATCCCGAGCGCGATTGAAAGGCCAGGCTAACGATTGTTCGATGGTAAAAGCGTTGAACATACTCGTTCATTGAATCTTGAAGGCCAGAGCTACTCGGTATCCGGCGCTCTGCATCTGGGACAGAAAGCTTGGGCGAGATTACGAGTATTTGATCTAAAGCAAATATTCACGAATCACTGCGGGTTTCCGCGATTCAATGAACCAAGCAAGCTCACCAACGACGTAGATCACTGAAGAAAAAGGTGGGCGCTTATCACGCCAAGGTTTTATTGCCGCAGCATTTTCCCACAGCTGTTTATCTTTCTTCCACGATTGAGACCTATCGACATCGACGGCGTCCTCTAAGATGCTTGCTGCCTTCCTGCAAGTGTAGCTCGCTGGGATATCGTTGTATTACTGTTGGCCTGTCTTTGATCTATATGAAAGGCTGCTGGTGACGTCCTGTAGAACTTGGCCAACGATTCCGAATTCTTTCATCATGATTCGCTGGATAAATTTCTGCACTCGACTGGTCATTGTATAGCTTCAAAGACATATGGCAACAGAGCTTACACCGATCCAACGCTGCTCCACTTGGGGGGACTTCTTACAGTCGATGCACGAGGGATCACGAAGTCCATCGTTGGCAATTTTTCAATAAACTGTACGCTTCCTTTGAGGAAGTTTTCTCTTGAAAGGCTGGGCTGACGCTTTTATGGTACGCCTCTTAGTTTACAATTCTACTGCATTCTGACTTGTTTCATGACAGCAGATATGAAAACTTCCAAATCTGCAGTGGCACATCTGTTTCCGGCGTTCCTGATCAGGAACCCATACACTATATACATTCTAATGCCTCTTCACCAGGCCAGATTTTCCGAACACGATTGAAAGGTTGGTGGTCTACAGTCTTGAACGCCAAAGCTACTCGGTGTGAATATTACGGTTATGGTTTCTGCGTTTCGACTAATTAATGTAACGCATAATCACACTACTCCGATATCCGGTGGATCAAAAACCCTCAGAAGTGGAAGTGAACCTCTGAAGCTGAAGCACGCGCGCAGTGGAATGAATGGCTCGCTCACCTCATAAGCCTCCCTAGCCGCCGCCGCCTCCTGCAACGTGTCCCCAAATCCTTCCTTCCTCTCGGCAAAATCATGGAACTCTTCTCGTGGCAATCACCCGAAAGTTGTATAACAACCAAGGCCGTGCCTACGCCGACAATGAAAGCTTGACAGGCGTAGCCCTTGCTACGGATGGCGGAAGAGCTCCATTAGGGAGATTGTGCAGATCAACCTCGGTAGTTTTGATGGCATGCCCAGCCAATGCCCAGCAAGACAGCTGTACTGTGTACATATGCCAATACATTGACCAAACTATATAAGATGAATGCCACACCGTCGAAGGTTGCTGTCTTCACCCCCATCGTTTCTCAATGGCTAAGAAAATTGCTCGCAAATTCTTCACCCGCAACATAGACAAAAGTCACAATGCAACAGCTACCGAAAGTCGAGTTCCAACTCCTGCTCTGGATGCTAGTCCTTCATCGCAGCCCCAGTCCACATCATTACTGAAATCTCCGAAACATCAGAACATTGGAGCTACAATTGTGGACACTCTAGATACTGTTCTGAAGGTGTTGAAAGAGGCATCGGCGCCGCTTCCACTCTTGCAGACTGCTGTGAGTGGAGTGTGTGAATGCATTAATATTTATAAGGTCCGATTATGATGCTTTGTATTTTCTTCGAGATATTGACTGAATCATGCTTACACAGAGTGTTTCTGGCAATACCGAGCAACTCAGGAGTTTAGCGAATGATTTGATCTCCCACACCACTTTTCTACAACCATATCTGGATCCAGAAGGCTTTGGTGCAACTAATCAAGTTGTTCATGATTTAATCAAGTAGGTCCTCCATACTTGTTAGAATGATGTTATTGGCTAACCATCTTGCAGCGATTTGAATAATATTGCTCAAGAGGTCAGAGTGCAACAGAACAATGGATTGTTCCGAAAAATTGTTCAGTCCGAGCAGATTGCTGGAATGATTCAAGAATTTTCAGAAAGTATTCAAGCTGTATATGAAAAATGCAAGGTAACCTCAATGTACACTGTTATATAATTAGCAAACATTAACTGAACCAACTTGTAGATGAAGATTCTATTTGCTGTTGATAGAAATACAGCTGAAATTCTAAAGGTAAGGTTGGCAAAGCTAAGAAAATTGATTGGATCATATAATGTTATATCAGGAAATTATTCTGGAGAGGTTGAACCACTCACCCCAAGCATACTATGATGCAGACATAGGTGTTAAGTTTTCTAGGAGGTTGTGCATCCCCAGCACAAGGAAAGAAGTCCTTGCAGACATTGAGGAATGGGCAGCTACTTCCAGACCTGACAGCATGTCAGGCTATTGGATGTGTGGCATGGCTGGAACAGGCAAAAGCACAATTGCAATGTCTATCTGCAAAGCACTTGAAGAGAAAGATTTACTTGCTGGAACTTTCTTCTGCTCTCGGCAGATTCCAGAATGTAGGAACTACCATTTAATTATCCCTACTTTGGCATATCAGCTGGCAAGGTTCTCCAAAACATTTGCCATGTCACTTAGGGATATTTTGAGTGAAAATCCTGATATTCCTACAAGGAAGCCAGATGTACAAGTAAAAAAACTCTTGATTGAGCCATGGAAGGCAGTTACTAAGTCTGGAAAAATGGGAGCATATACACCAGTCATTATTATAGATGCTCTGGATGAGTGTGAAGATGTCTCATTAGCTCTCAAACCCCTCATATCTGCAATCCAGGAAAGACAAATGCCCGGATTGAAGTTCTTTTTGACTAGCCGCCCAGAGCATGCAATTCAGCAGCTTATGCAGTCTAATGTTCTAATGGTTAAATCAATTTCCAAAATTCGGGAATTTATTCTACATGATGTGCAAGACAGTCTTGTTCAACAAGATATATACACTTATGTCAAGTATGAGCTGGATAAGATACATCCCTCAGAGGAACAGCTGCAAAGGCTTGTAAGCCTTTCTGGGACACTTTTCATCTATGCAGCAACTGTTGTCAAATTTGTAAAGGGTGTCAGCAGTCATAAAAGACAGCAATCAAGGTTGGAACATTCACTTGAGCAAGGAAATAACACTGAGGACATGAGGCAGTTGTATGCTGGAATTATGTATAATGCCATTCCTACAAATGAGCTCTCACAAGAAGAAGCTGAAGAAGATTGGATCAATTATTTATACAATCATTAGTGCAGCAAAGCCATTGACATGCAATGCTATAGCTGAGCTTTTAGCATTTGATGTGGATCTTGTAAGAGATTTGATCAATAGATTGCAGCAGTTTTCTATATTTCAGATCAAAATGAACTGTATTTTTGCTTTCCACACATCATTCCCAGATTTCATTACTACCTTCAAACAAGTTGAGGGAGTGGCCTATAGCAAACCTCCCAGCATTTAAAATTGACATTTGCATGTTTCACAGTGATGGAACAGTTGAGATTCAATATCTGCAATCTTCCTTCATCATTCATACCAGATAAAGAAGTGCCTAACTTTCAGGAGAAAGTTGAAGGAAAGCATAGGAGAAATAATTCAATATTGCTGCCAGTTTTGGAGTTATCATTTCATCAAATGTGAAATCCAAGGGAAAATTATACTGAGATTGCATGACTTCTTGAAGGAAAAGGGAGTATATTGGATTGAAGCCATGAGTTTACTGAGCCTATTGCCACAATGTGGAGAAGCTATAGATTCCATGTGCCAGGTTAGTATTCCTAGTGGTATAATTGAATATAACTAACTGAAATTGTACAGGAACTATCATATACAGAGCCCCAATCTGAAGCAATAGGGCTAATGAAATATCTCCAAAATGTACTAATGCAATTTTCAACTGGATGAAGCCAGGGGAAGAACACCGCATTTGTATCTGAGTATCATTCCCTTTTGGCAAAATAGGTTGGACTGCAAACCCCACACAAAAAAGACTTTGAAGATTGAAGCACAAGTACAAAGTCAAAACACAAATATAATATTGAAGGGCCATAATGACTGGGTACATTCAGTGGCCTTTGCACCTAATGGAAGGAGGATTGCATCTGGCTCTAAGGATTGCACACTGAGATTCTGGGATGCCACTACTGGTCTACAAATAGGTTATCCATTAGAAGGTCATGATGGTCCAGTCCATTCAGTGACCTTTGCAAGTGATGGATCCAGGATTGTGTCTGGCTCTGAAGACAAAACACTTAGAATTTGGGATGCCACTACTGGTGCTCAAATAGGTGATCCCTTGCAAGGACATGATGGTTGTGTCCATTCAGCTGCCTTTTCACCTGATGGAACCAGGATTGTGTCTGGCTCTGCAGATATGACACTTAGGATCTGGGATGCCACCACTGGTGCTCAGATGGGTGATCCTCTGCAAGGTCATGATGATTATGTCCGCTTGGTGGCCTTTTCACCTGATGGAACTAGGATTGTATCTGGCTCTGCAGATATGACACTTAGAGTCTGGGATACCACTACTGGTGCCCAAATAGGTGATCCCCTGCAAGGTCATGATGGTTATGTTCGTTCAGTTGCCTTTTCACCTGACGGAACCAAGATTGTGTCTGGCTCTGATGACAGGACACTCAGGATCTGGGATACTACCACTGGTGCCCAAATAGGCCATCCTCTGCAAGGTCATGATGATTATGTCCGTTCAGTTGCCTTTTCACCTGATGGAACCAAGATTGCATCTGGCTCTGCAGATATGACACTCAGGATCTGGGATGCTACTACTGGTGCTCAAATGGGTGACCCCCTGCAAGGTCATGATGATTATGTCTGTTCAGTTGCTTTTTCACCTGATGGAACCAGGCTTGTATCTGGCTCTGATGACAAGACACTCAGGATTTGGGATGCCACTACTGGTGCTCAAACGGGTGATCCTTTGCAAGGTCATAGTGGTTATATATATTCAGTTGCCTTTTCACCTGATGGAAGCAGGATTGTATCTGGCTCTGCAGATATGACACTCAGAATTTTTGATGCCACTACTGGCACTCAAATGGGTGATCCTCTGCAAGGACATGATGATTATGTCCGTTCAGTTGCTTTTTCACCTGATGGAACCAGGATTGTGTCTGGCTCCGATGACAAGACACTCAGGATCTGGGATACCACCACTGGTGCTCAAATAGGCCATTCTCTGCAAGGACATGATGATTATGTCCGTTCAGTTGCTTTTTCACATGATGGAACCAAGATTATGTCAGGCTCTGATGACAAGACTCTCAGGATCTGGGACACTACTATTGGTGCACAAATTGTTGATCCCCTGCGAGGTCATGATAAATACATATACTCTGTGGCGTTTTCACCTGATGGAACCAGGATTGTGTCTGGCTCTAAAGACAAGACACTCAGGATCTGGGATGCTACTACTGGTGCTCAAATAGGTGATCCCCTGCAAGCACATGATGATTTTGTGTGTTCAGTTGCCTTTTCACATGATGGAACTAGAATTGTTTCTGGTGGAGATGTAACACTCAAGATCTGGGATGCCACTACTGGTGCTCAAATAGGTGATCCCCTGCAGGGTCATAATGGTTATGTCCATTCAGTTGCCTTTTCACCTGATGGAACCAAGATTGTGTCTGGCTCTGATGACAAGACACTTAGGATCTGGGATGCCACTACTGGTACCCAGATGGGTGATTGTCTGCAGGGCCATGATGGTTATGTACATTCAGTTGCCTTTTCACCTGATGGAACCAGGATTGTGTCTGGCTCTGAAGACAAGACACTCAGGATCTGGGATGCCACTGTTTCTTCTCTAATAAATGACACACTCACAGATCATAACCAATCATTGAAAGGTAGTGCTCCTATTTTTCTGACCATGATTGGTTTCTAACCTTTCCTATCTAGTGCAAAACGACTGGAGTCTCTCAAGTGGTGGATGGATTACCTATCCCAATTGTAATGATGGTATATTTTGGATTCCTCCTCCATTTTGCAAACCATTGTGGAGGCCTCAGAATTTATGCATTATATCTCAGATAGGGTACACCAAGTTATCCTTTGCAGGTTGTGTATATGGGGAGGAATGGTTCCATTGCATTGAGGACTGACCAATGTTATTGACAAATGTAAGTTTCTTTGTACTTTAATAATCACCCTTGTTTGAACACTGGACTTCTTCCAGATGTTTTTTTTCTTCAATCTTCGAAATTAGTTCTATACTTAAACTCTTCTGTAAGAATCATTGATCATATTTGGATCATATTTGGTAATTTGCCTAAGCAGTGATCAGAACACTTGCAGAACATCACCAATACCTGTGTACAGTATGATCCTGGTCGACTCTTCCTCTGATACTGGATCTGTGCTGAGCTCATCAAGTCCGCATATATAAGTACTCTTGAAGCCAAGTCCAAAACAAGTCCTTCCCTTGAATTTCCCTTCATCCGCTCATACAAGCTCATAAATACGAGACCTTATCTCTTATGGTGCTATTATGGGAGCCGTCATCCTGCTTTGTACTGAAACAAAATGCCCGTGTTCAAATCAACCAATCATACTATGCAGGTGATCCATGTTTGAATATGTTGAACATGATTATCACACCAAAAATGGACAAATTTCTGATGAGCAGAAATTTGAACAGAAATCAGATATATCAAGAAATATTTCAGCACTACAGAAATATAAACAGAAATTCATTTATTCATTATTATTGGAAGATTTGCTGAAACTTTCCCAATCAGTTCGATATTTAAGTCAAAAGAAAGGACAGCTGATTTGTTCTGTGTCGGATGACTTGAAAATTAAGCTGAATTTTGAGGATTCAGCATAATTTAAATATACCCTGATATATTACATCTCTGCTGTTCCTTCAGAAGCAAAGAAAAGATGTGTGATATCTCATATTTCTGTTCAGCAGAAAGATGTCTGGTGGGATTTCTGCTGAGCAGAAATATGAGATATCATACACATTTTCATTGCTCCTGAAGGAACAGTAGAAGTCCCATATATCAGTGTATATTTCATTTATGCTGAATCTTTGAAATTCAGCTTAATTTTCAAGTCATTTGATACAGAACAAATTAGCTGCTCTTTCTTTTGACTTAAATATTGAACTAATTGGGTAGTCTATTTTTTAAGTATCGGCCGCTTGGGCACTTGTGTCTTATTACTAATCTTACATAATCTTGGCGCCCTGCCGAAATCATACCAGTCTCTTTGTTTCGATGTTCAGCACTGCATTTAAGTTGTTTTATGGTTTCCTGGCCTACACCGGTGTAATATTGCCTTATGAATGCCTAACACTCCAAAGTCTTCACTTTCCCAGAAATAATGGCCGAAATTAATCAAAAATTAACACTAAGTATACTCACTCTCTTCTGATAGCAAATTTGCATGAATTTATTCACATTAAGCCCTTGACTTCCTTGAGTCATTTAAGAACTAAAATTCAATGCATTTATGCTTTCGCAATGCAGCAGATTGGAAGAATACGGTGTTTTGGCAGCGTTCCGAGTCGGTCCGAGTCGGATCGGAGAAGATTACATCAGATATTGGCGTCTAAATACAAGTGCCCAAATGATCCGCCTTAGGTGACAGACTCTCTACACATCGTTACGATCGTGTAGTTGTCTGTTTATAAGAGACTACTAATTGGGAAACTTTCAGTAGATCTTTCAATACTAATTAATGCATAAATTTCTGTTTATATTTCTACAGTGCTGGCATACTTATTGATATATCTGATTTCTGTTCAATTTTCTGCTCAGCAGAAATTTGTCCATTTTTGGTGTGTATACAATTAAATAGTCGGAAAATACACCATCACAGCTCCAGGATATTGCCATAAGCTGAATTCAGATGACTATATGAAGGAATCCCGGAATGGGGACTTGAACCAGGAATAGCCTCCATAGGTACTCGTGCTGTCATTGGAAACTGGGATCTATGCAAGTAAATTCGAGGGCTTCCCACTTAGCAAGTATGAATGTTTGAGTGAATAGAAGACAGTATGTTTATCCCTGAAGTTGTGGATAGTTCATTGGATGATGGTGATGCAAGTTTTATTGTAGTGAGAGATAATACTTTGTGTAATCGAGCAATTGGCGGACAGTCATTGACAGGATCCAATTTCAGCACCATTTCTGCCCGGAGCAGCTCCCTTGACCAAGGCATTTTTGACTTCAAGAAACTGGGTAGATTTGGGTCATGAACGTGACTAGGTCGAGCAAAACAGCCATTAATCTCGAGAAGGCTGGGTTACGGCTCAAAGAGATTGCCAGTCCCATAAACATCAAGAATGCGACACAGAGGTCAGATTTCGATAAATCTCCCGATCTATATGGTAATCTGGTTCTGTAGGCATCCAATCCTGCAGTATAGTATTGTGCTGGTAAAGTATTGCTTGTAATTGATCTTCTAGAATACTAGTGACTGTCAGTAATACACGGAGGAGAATTTCACAGAAATTAGATACCCTTCCGACTGTGAACATAACATAATTGCCTTTAAAAGATCATGCGACAAGGACACATCCCAGTTGACCATAGCGGCTGCAAGATCCTCAAACTCCATCCCACCAACTTCCCCCATAATCAAACGAAATGCCTGTGTACGAATTGACAGACTGTATGCAGGGCTAACCCAATGTTTGAATATGTTGAACATGATCACCCGTAAAGAGAGAACATACCGTGACAGCTCCAAGATATCACCATAAACTGATTTCAGATGACTATATGAAGGAATCCTGGAATGGGAGTTCGGACCAAGAACAGCCTCCGCCTGAGCCAATCGATGGTTTGCATTTTGTAGATATGCAATGTGTGAGCGAATAGAAGCCAATAAGTCGCTCTCTGAGGTTGTGGATAGTTCATTGGATAACGGTGATGCAACATTTGTTGTGGTGAGAGATAAAACTTTGTTTAATCGAGTGACAGGGAAATAGTCATTGCCAGGATCTAATTTCTTCAGCAACACGCTCAACACCAATTCCGACTGAAGCAGCTCCCTTGACGAAGGCATTTTTGGCTTCAATAAACCAGGGTACATTTGGGTCATGAACATCACGGTGACTAGGTCGAGCTCAACAACTACCAGTCTCGAGAAGGCGGGCCCGCGGCTCGAAGAGATTACCAGCCCCATAAACATCAGGAAAGCGACACAGAGGTCAGATTTTGATAAATCTTCCAACCCATATGGTAATCTGGTTTTGTATGCATCCAATCCTGCAGCATAGTATTGTGCTGGAAAAGTGCTGTTTGCACTTGATCCATCGAGATCACTGGTGATTGTCAGTAAGACACAAAGGAAAATTTCACAGAAACTAAATACCCATCCGACTGTAGACATAACATAATTGCCTTCAAAAGATCATACGACAAGGACACATCCCAGTTGACACTGGCAATAGCGGCTGCAAGATCTCCAAACTCCATCCCACCAATTTCCCCCATAATCAAACGAAATGCCCGTGTACAAAGTGATAGGCTGTATCAAGACTGTGGCGCAGCCCTTCGGTGAGCTTTTCAAGTCTTTTATGTGTGAAAATGCCTTCAATCTGAGCCATCCTTCGACGAATAAGGATGGCATCCACTCCGCAGACAACTACGGACCCAAGCGTTTGATCATTTTTCCAGACGTAGCGCCAAGCCCTAGAATGGCAGAGGTAAAAGTTGCAGTAGTGGTCAAGAGACTGCTGGTTTCGGAGAAGCCATGTTCGCTCATCGTTGCAAGGGACAAATGAGGCTCCTCGATATCTAGAGGAGGTTTAAAAAACTCACGAGACACAGCCAACGTTAGATCTAGCGTTCATTTTTAGTATATTTTGTTCTTTTCACAGCTTTGTGTCCCGTAGTGGCAATGATAGGGCCGGGGAAGAAGATGCGAGAGTAAGTAGTGACACGTACAGCTCATTGAATTTCATTCGTGATGCTGAACGTGAATCCGCGAAAGATAGGTGTTAACTCGCAAGCATTACTAGCTATATTCAACTGAGATGCCTGCCTTTTCTCGATGGCCGTCAGAGTTCTACTGGAAGATAATGAGCGAAACAAAACTCTAACCAAAATGGCAAAGTTGTACCATTAGAATCTAATTTTCTGAGTTAACTTGGTATTAGATTGTGGGCCAGAAGGCTTCACGTCCACATCCCTAAAAAAATGTACGCAACCCATTGAAACCCTACTCTCGTCCAAGTTTCCAGAGAAACATAAGCACGGTCACCCTACAGGAGTCTTGTCGCAAGCCGGCATTATTTTAACACCGATTGACTAAGTTTCTTTGTACTTTATAATCACCCTTGTTTGAAGACTTTCTTCCCAGATGTTTTTTTCTTCAATTTCGAAACTTAGTTCCTATACCTTAAACTTTTGTAAAGAATCATGATCATTTGGATCATATTTGGGTAATTTTGCCTTAAGCAGTGATCAGAAACACTTGCAGAACATCACAATACCTGTGTACAGTATGATCCTGGGTACGACTCTTCTCTGAATACTGGATTCTGTAGCTGGAGCTCATCAAGTCCGCATATATAAGTACTCTTGAAGCCACAGTCAAAACAAGTCCTTCCCTTGAATTTCCCTTCATCGCTCATACAAGGACTCTAAATACGAGACTTAATCTTTTATGGTGATATTATGGGAGCCGTACATCTGCTTTTGTCATGGAAAAAATTGCCGTGTTCAAATCAACCAATCATACTATGAGGTGGGGTGATCCATGTTTGAATATGTTGACATGGATTATCACCCAAAAATGACAAATTCTCGATGAGCCAGAAAATTTGAACAGAAATCAGACTATAATCAAGAAATATTCCAGCACTAACAAATCATAAACAGAAATTATTTATTATTATTATTGGAAAGATTTGCTGAAACTTTCCCAATAGTTCGATTTTAAGTCAAAAAGAAAGGACAGCTGATTTGTTTCTGTGTCGGATGCTTGAAAATTAAGCTGAATTTTGAGGATTTCAGATACTTTAAACTATACCCTGATATATTACATCTCTGCTGTTCCTTCGAAGCAAAGAAAAGAGTGTGATATCTCAATATCTTCTCGTTCAGCAGAAAGATGTTGGTGGGATTTTCTGAGCAGCAAAATGAGATATCATACACATTTTCATTGCTCCTGACAGGAACAGTAGAAGTCCATATATCAGTGTATATTTCATTTATGCTGAACTTTTGAAATTCAGCTTAATTTCAAGTCATTGATACAGAACCAAAATTTAGCTGCTCTTTCTTTTACTTAAATATTCGAACTAATTGGGTAGTCTAATTTTTTAATATCGCCGCTTGCACTTGTGTATTATTACTAATCTTACATATCTTGGGCACTGCCGAAATCATTACAGTCTCTTTGTTTCATGTTCAGCCACTGCTTTAAGTTGTTTTATGGTTTCCTGGCCTACACCGGTGTATGCTAGATGTATCATATAGTCTCTCAGAAATAAATGGCCGAAATTAATCAAAAAATAACATAAGTATACTCACCTCTTCTGATTAGCAAATTTCATGAATTATCACATTAGCTCTGAGAGTAAAGAAAAAAATGCTATGCTGGCTGGTTTGGTATGGTGTTGCAGCGTCCGACCGGCCGAGTCGGACGTGTGTTTTTATGTTGTTTATATATTAATAATGTGAAATGATCGCCTCTAGCGGTGATTTTTTATTTTTTACAATCGTTCGATGTGTAGGCATGTCTGTTTTATAAGAGACGTACTAATTGGGAAACTTTCAGTAGTCTTTCAATACTAATTAAGCATAATTCTGTTTATATTCTACAGTCTGGCATACCTTATTGATATATCTGATTTACTGTTCAACATTTTCTGCTCAGCAGAATAGTAGTGTATTACAATAAATAGTCGGAAAAAATGGATAGTCTGAATTCAGATGACTATATTTGATTGGATCGAAGGAAACCAGGATTGTCGCGTAGGAAACGGACTGCAGTAAATCGAGCTCCCATATGGCGTGTATGTGTATCAATGTACGTGTGCTGGAATCACGAAGATATTGTAATGTCTCGTCCTATTTTTCTGACCATGATTGGTTTCTAACCTTTCCTATCTAGTGCACAATGACTGGAGTCTTTCAAATGATGGATGGATTACCTTTCCCAATCATCATGATGGTATTTTTTGGATTCCTCCTCCATTTCGCAGACCATTGTGGAGGCCTCAGAATTTATGTATTATATCTCAGGTAGGGTACACCAAGTTATCTTTTGTAGGTTGTGTATATGGGGAGACATGGTTCCATTGCATTGCGGACTGACCAACTTGAATGTTATTGACAATTATGAATTTTTTTCCTAAGTAGTTTAATAGTCAAAGCTCCTGGGAGAATTCTGTTTGAACACTGGACTTCTTCCAAATTTCCTTTTTTTTCAAATACTTAAATTCATGATGATGCTCCTATAATCTTCTGCAACATGATCCTGTTAGTAATTCCCAAGTGTGAGAAAAAATTAAATTGGTATTGCAAAAAATACTAAATCCGTACTTATTTTGTTAAACCATAACGGAACACTAGTGCACCAGCACCTGCATGCAGTATGACCCTGGTCCACTCCTCCTCAAGATACATTATCTTTGTCTAGCTCATCAAGTCTGCATTCATACATCCTTCCCTTAATTTTTCTCTTCGTCCACTCAAAAATCCAAGACCTTTATCACCAGCGCTTCCAGAACTTCCAGTGCCCCAGCACCTAGATGGTAAAGGCAGCGCCAGCCAGAGCTCCCAGCAGGCCAAGGATTCACTAATTTGGAAATAAAGATGGTATGTCATATGACTTTTTAATAATATTTATTCGGGAACTTTGGTATTGCTGTCGGAAATTAACTAAAATTTTTTTTTGCTGATGTTATCTATTATGGGAGCCATTATCCCCCTAATAATTCAGCAAAATATCTGTATATGAATCAATAGAATGTATGCAGGTAATTCAATGTTTGAATATGTTGAACATGATTGTACAACTAAAGAGTTGGAAAACATACCATGACAGCTCTAGGATATCACCGTAAGCTGGATTCAGATGATTTTATGAAAGAATCCCGGAATGAGGTTTTGGACTAGGAATAGCCTTCGTCGACACTCATGCTGTCATTGGTTCCTGGGATCCCAGTAAGTGAAATTGCGAACACTTTCCCACTTAGCGAGTAAGCAATGCTTGAGCGAATAGAAGCCAATACATCGATGCCCAGTGAGATCATGGATGGTTCATAAGATGACGACGAAGCAACATCCTTTGTTGTAGTGAGAGATAAGACTTCGTGTAGTCGAGCAATGGGCTGATAGTCATTGACAGGATCCAATTTCTCGAGCAACGCAATCAGCACCAGTTCTGCCCGAAGCAGCTCCCTTGACCAAGGCATTTTTGGCTTCAAGAAACTGGGGTAAATTTGGGTCATGAATGAGACTAGATCGAGCTCAGTGGCCACTAGTCTCGAGAAGGCTGAGCTGCGGCTCAAAGAGATTGCCAGTCCCATAAACATCAGGAAAGCGACACAGAAGTCAGATTTTGATGAATCTCCTGATTTATAGGGTAATCTGGTTTTGTAGGCATGCAATCCCGCAGCATAGTATTGTGCCGGTAAAGCACTGCTTGCACTTGATCCTTCTAGATTACTGGTGACCATCAGTAAGAATGGAGAATTTCAGAGAAATTACAGACTACCCTTCCAGCTGGAGACAGAACATAATTGCCCTCAAAATATCATAAGACAAGGACATGTCCCAGTTTATAACAGCAGCTGCAAGATCCTCAAACTCCATCCCACCAACTTCTCCCATAATCAAGCAAAATGCCCTTGTACGAATCGACAGATTGTATGCAGGGCTAACCAAATGTGTTAATACGTTTAACAAGATCATACAATGAAAGAGAACATACCGTGAAAGATCTAGGATATCACCATAAACTGACTTGGATTTCAGACTATAGGAAGGAATCCCGGAGTGGGAATTTGGACCAAGAATATCCTCCGCCTGAGCCAATCGATGGTTTGCATTTTGTAGATATGCGATATTTGAGCGAATAGAAGCCAATATCTCGCTCTCTGAGGTTGTGGATAATTCATTGGATGACGGCGATGCAACATCCTCTGTTGTAGTGAGAGATAAGATTTTGTTTAATCGAGCAATAAGCTGATAGTCATTGACAGGATCCAACTTCTTGAGCAATGCAATCAGCACTGATTCCGCCCGAAGCAGCTCCCCCGACCAAGGCATTCTTGGCTCCAATAAACTAGGACACATTTTGGTCATGAATGAGACTAGGTCGAGCTCAGCGGCCACTATTCTCGATAAGGCTGGGCTGCGGCTCAAAGAGATTACCAGTCCTAAAAACATCAGGAAAGCGACACAGAGGTCTGATTTTGATGAATCTTCCGACCCATATGGTAATCTGGTTTTGTATGCATCCAATCCCTCAGCATAGTATTGCGTTGGCAAAGTGTTGCTTGCACTTGATCCTTCTAGATTACTGGTGACTGTCAGTAAGACACGGAGGGGTTCACAGAAACTAAATACCCTTCCGACTGTAAACAGATCATAATTGCCTTCAAAAGATCATACGACAAGGACACATCCCAGTTGACAACAGCGGCTGCAAGATCTTCAAACTCCATCCCACCAACTTCCCCCATAATCAAACGAAATGCCCGCGTACAAAGTGTTAGGCTGTATAAAGGGCTGTGCCACAGGTGCTGCTTAAAAAAGTATTTTTTCAACGAATGGGGGAACATACCGTGAAAGCTCTAGCAAATCATTGTAAAGATGCAAGTTGGGCGACTCTTTGGTCAGCTTTTCAAGCCTTTTATGTGTTAAAATGCCTTCAATCTGAGCTAGTCTTCGACGGATCAGGATGGCATCCACTCCGTAAACTACCACGGACCCCAAGCGTTTGATCACTTTGCCAGACGTGGCACCAAGCCCTGGAATTGTGGAGGTAAAAGTTGCAGTAGCGGTCAAGAGACTGCTAGTTTCGGAGAAGCCATGTTCGCTCATCGTTGCAGGGCACAAATGAGGCTTGCTCGATATCCAAAGAGTTTAAAAGCTCACGGCACACAGCCAATACTGACAGATACTGGTTTTGATTTCCGGTACATTTTGTTCTTTTGACAGCTTTGTGTCCTGCAATGGCCGTCGTACATAGGGAGGCTTGGGGAAGATGCGTGTGAGTGTAGATTGACAGGAAGCAGCTTCCACAGCTTTATTGATATGATTTCATTCGGGATGTCGGTGTTGAACGTTGAACCTGTGAATCTGCGAACGATTGTAAACGTGCAAGCATTACCTGCGTCGGCTCATAGTATTCTGAGATGCCTGTATCTTCTCGACGGCCGTCAGAATTTTACTGGAAGATATGAAACAAACATCAAAATCACCGAAATAGCAAAGTTATACCATTAGAATCTGATTTCCTAAGTTGACTCAATTGGTATCACAACTGATTGCAAACTCAGAGAGCGGTTTCGATTTCGTGGTGCTCAGCATGTACTGCCCTTATCGTCCAGCGAATCTTCAAGTGGAGTTTTTCCATTGAATCCTTGTCACTTGCCCGTAAACACCATCGCTAAGCAGTGTCTTTCGAGAACCGCTCTCCAGTTTCGCAGTCAGGTATAAAGGTTTGAAGGCTTCAGGTCCACATCCCTAAAAATATACGCAACCCCTTTTCGTCGAAGTTCTCCTTCAACACCCTTCAGGCTTCTTAGAGTCTTGTCGCAAGCCGGCATTATTTTAACACCGCCAGAGATAAGTATCACCCAGAGGGATTCCGAAGGAGATCTGGAGAAGCGAAACTGGAAATTATCGATAAGGACGAGAGCCTCGTACCAAAGATTAAAGAAACCAAGCGTTATGACCTCCTATACAGCACATTAAACCTTCTCATGTATGAAAGGAAGCCTCGCTCCAATTCGCTTTGACCGGTCGTCCTTGGCTCAGCGGACAGTTCTTGGAATTTTGAAAATGGTGATTACGGGTCGGGGCATCTGAGCTTCCGAAGCTCTCCAACGAGAATGAAAAACGCAACGGGTCTAAGCTCCCGCGAAAGGAAAGATAGACTTTTGAACGGTTTTGGGATACTCACATAGGCAACGCAACCTGAAGCTCAGCGAGTAGAGCCGGATAAGTAGCACACACGAGATAAGTATTTTTGGTGGAGCCGAGTCGTCACGATAGCCTAGCAATGTCAAACAAGCTCCAAGGATAAGTCGTTATGACTAGTCTTTTAATGTAAAGACTAGATCTGGTGCACGCACACAGTGCCGATCACGAACAAGAGGAGTACAGAGGATGGGAGAAGCTCGTAGCCCGCGATTTCCAGCGAAAGTGGAAGATCCATTCTACAACATCGGCATTGTATGAGTCTCCTCAGGTAAAATTAACTCGGACATGGTAGTTGGAGATAAGTTGGGTCACTCCCACGTAATCGTTTCTGACTGGATTAAGTTGTAATTCTCGTTTAATGATTTTGACACTACTACTATTATAGCATAGGAGCTTAGATAGCAAGAGTAAGTAGAATACTGATCGAGAACAGTCCGAGCTCGATTAATTAGCCTTCTCCTCATCTCCGTAATAGGTTTATCGCTCTGCATTTGGCGTGTTGTATATTCTAAATTCGAATACCTGACGATTACAAAAGCCTGAGGAGCGAATTGAGATGGGAGGGAGTGAGATCGTAGTATTTTGCAGCACGATGAAATGCTCAGGGAGAGCTAGTAAAATCGTCGATATTCGTCCATTGGTGCATGAGGGTATCAAAGTCCACAAGCTCGGACCCAGACTCAACGGGTGATGAAGGTGAGGAGGACGATGACGCAGATATATGCGTTGATGAAAGGCAGAGTGCATCCATTTCAATATTGGAAGTAACATTCTCTGGTAGTAGGAAGACGTCGTCAGAGATGGGATGTGTAAAGATGTTTGGGTCGTCCTCTTCGCAAAGTACGAGCGTTTCCAAGTAGGTGCCATTGCTATTCGTTTTAACCATACGGAATACACGCGAGGTGCTACCCCTTTGCACAGTCGAGAAGGAGTCTACGACCCAGTTACTGGATGAAAAGGCGGATGGGCGCAAGTCTTCGCAAAGTTTCGAGAATCGAAATTTTTTGAGCGGATGTTTGGGTATGCTACGAATAAGCGGAAAATCATCAGGCTACAGGAAGAGATATGGGGATACACGATACGCACCTGATAGGAGTATATCCCGAATCGACGTCTATGAACATTGCGACATAGTCTTCCTCAGTAACGATGAGATCGTTTCCAGAATACGCAAAAATCATCGCGACAGGGAGTTAAGCTTGTAGTCGTATAAATGTGAAGGCTTGGGTGTAGTTGGGACTTGAGCCCATGACTGGCAAAGGCCTTTATATAAACGAGGAATTGAAGACTTTGTCCAGAGGATTCGCGAGGAATGATGGTACCAACGCACATATCAGGCCACCGACACGGTACAAGCCCAATTGAAAGGTCGGTGGTCCAATAATGGCTAACGATTTCGATGGTCAAAGCGCCAAACATTGAGTACATGCTTGAAAGGTCAAAGCCACTAGGTATGAATGTTCGGCTCTCTGCATCTTCTTGATTCTAGTCCTTGGATAGAATACCAAGCTCTAGTTGCCCGAGTATACGAGTACTGTTCTATTTACAGTATCTGTCGCAAATTAGTCGCAAACTTGAGTATTCACAACGGTTACAGTTACGGTTTCTGCATTTCGAGCAATGAAGCAAGCAAACTCACCGGCATAATCGATATTCGGTAGATCAGAAACCTACTGCATCGTCGAGACCCGAGAAGTGGTGAAGCAGAAAGGACGTTCAACGCAACGTACTAAGCGCCGAGGCTTTTCTTTTCTACCACGGTCCGTGACTCCGACAGAGGATAATACTACGGAAGAACCTAGGTAAGTACTTCCATGGACTACAGCTCAAAGCTGTTAGACCCTTCCCTCCGGAGACCGAGTATTCACTGGACTCGGAAATCTCCTCGGTCGCTGTATCTTGGAAACTGCTTTCACAGGCTCTAGTTGTGGACCCTGCTATTGGACCCGAGTTGTACGGCCTAGTACTTAGTAGTAGTAGCAGCAAAGATCTCCTCAAGTTCTTTTCTGAGTCTCTCTCCTTCGGATGATTGCCAGTCGCCCCACGCAAAGATCCATCCATACTGCACTTAACACGGAGTTGGGACCGCCAACCGACTGATGCTACTAACGCATATTTGGACTCGTGGTGAGTTTTTTTCCTGAAGATCTGACATGCAAGCAGTTCTCCAGTACTCACCCTTCATGGCCGGGAACACGAGGAATAAACACCGCTCCTTATACTCTAGATCTTGATATTCTCTCCACAGACTTCTCAATGTTCTCAAATGAAGCCTTGGCGATACAAGCATCATGTGAATAAATCTCCGCCATTCGAGATTGCAAGCAATATTGATTCCCTGATTCAGCTTTGATCAGTGCAGGTCTTATTGGTTGCTTATTCTCCTCAAGACCCAGCCGTGTCTAATTTTGTTCCCTTGCTGTTTCACGCCTTTTCTGACCGCATGTGAACATGAAGCAATAAAAGGGATGATGAGGGATATGAGCTATGACGATATGTAGGTAGGTTTCTCTATCTACCATATAATAAAGCAGCGGGGATGGTGTCGAATCCTTTTTCATCTTTTCCTGCCTTTAACTTCCTCTTCTTTAGAACCCCTCATGGCAGTCCCACCCCTAGTCACAATCAACGCGCACACGACCGCCTCCTCGCCCCGCCCTCACATTCTTTACGCCGTAAAAGTTACCCGTGGCGGGAAGGATACTGTCGTGCACAGGAGATATTCCGAAGTAACTAGCATCGTGTTGTTTCTCTCTCTGCGTAAACCTGACTTTCGTACTCGATATTCTTTCACTCTAGTTTATTGCCCTCCATAACACGCTTCAACCTGGCAAAGACCTCGCCGCCTTTCTTCCTCCCAAACGCATCCTAGTCACTTCGTTCCTTCCTTCCGCCTGGCTGGACGATATCCTTATCAAGGAACGCAAGACTGGTCTAGCAGTATACCTCAATGCTTTATTAGACCATCCGACATATCAGGATGCGCCTGCATTGAACGAATTCCTCAATGCTTCCGATCGCAGTAGAACACCGTTCGATTTGGAAGACGCTTTGCCCTCGACGATGTCGAGGAAGAAGGCCTTGGAATTGAAGGCGCAGCTTTTGAATGGGAATGGCAAGAGTGAAGTGAATGCAGAAGCTACGATGATTGCTGCTGCGTATTATCCTGGTCAGTTTGCCTCGTGTTTACGTTCATTGGAATATGAGTATTAATCGCGTCATGGACTAGATTGGGCTGAAGATACCTTCCCTCCCGAGAGCTTGGATTATACCAGATGGTCTATTCTTTTCTTCGGTATACCCTGGCACTAAATTATAAGCTTCGGGCTAAACTGATTGCTCTTCCTCATAGCATTCGCCGTTCCGAATGCGTCTTCAACATTGACCTGGGATGCTGGAAGTCAGAGTATGCTTACTCGAACGGTCACTGCTGCTCGGAACAGCGGTGCAGAGACCCGGATTGTTTTGTCTGTCGGTGAGTATACGTGGATTTCGATCTTTTCCCTCGTTGAAGCTTTTTGCTGATACGTTCGTAGGTGGATGGGGTGGGAGTGTTTACTTTTCTCAATGCGTTTCGACTGCTGCCAACCGAACCACTTTTGTCAAAACGCTTGCGAGTGCCGTGACTACCTATGGACTCGATGGTATGTGAATATCCCGCCTGCTAGTTAATTAATTGTTCATTTGATTTGCAGGTATTGACATCGACTGGGTAAGGCTCTATTATTCACGCCCGCAAGGTATATTAATAGTGTATCGTACGTTAGGAATACCCCAACCAAGTCGGAGCAGGAAACATCAACTCTCCCTCGGACTCTGCGAATCTTCTGCTATTCTTCACACAACTTCGAACTGCGCTCGGTAAGTCAGGTCGCAATCTTTGAATACATATTAATGTGTCTATGTACAGGATCGAGCAAGATCATATCTGCCGCTGTCCCAGACGAGCCGTGGCTGGGCTCAAACGGATCCCCACTCACTAACGTCTCTGCATACGCAGCCCAAATGACTTATCTCAATATCATGTGCGTGGCGTATCTACTAATCACCATATATCCACACTGAGACTGTACCTCTTAGGAACTACGACGTCTTCCAGTCCTCTTCTACCCCAGGCCCCAATGCTCCCCTTGGTAATCTCTGCAGCAACTCAAGCCTTCCCAACTACAGCGCCGAAGCCGCATTCAGCCAATGGACCGGAGCCGGCTTTCCCGCATCCAAGATGCTTCTGGGGCTTCCGCTTTATGGATATGTGTCTAATAGTACTGCGACCGTGCTCACAGGAAGCTTTGTCGATCCGACTCCTACGACGGAAGAGGGCAAGGGGGGAGCGAATCCCCAGGGTAGACACGCGAGGCCTCGGACTTCCCCCACGCCAATAAAGCCAGTGAAGAAGTCGACTCCGGCTGCAGGAGGAACGACGCAGGGATCAGGAAAGAAGGCTGCGGGTAAGGGTACAGATACAAATGGATCTGACTCGACGCCAAAGGATCGAAATGGATCTAGCTCTACGCCGAAGGATTCAAATGGTTCTGCTTCGACGCCGAGCTCGACAAACGGTTCTGGTTCGAGCACCGACACCCCTTCGACCAACGCTCCTCCACAACTGCTCCCTCCACAGATGCTACGGCAAATCTTCAAAGCTGGTTCGGTCAGGAGATTCCGTTTAGCTCAATTGTAGCTTCCGGTGCTCTTGTAGGGCTTGCAGGAGGGACATTTGGAGGAGGGGGAGGATTCACAGAAGGTATGTCGCAGTGTTTGATCTTATTATACACGATCTGCATAATCTTACTTATTAACATTCTACACCCACACAGGATGGGATAACTGTAGTGATACTCCGGTACGTATTCAAGCACTTTATTTCCAGTCCGCTTTCTCATGTATTTATATATTCTAGTACCTCTTCAATACCTCCCAATCAACGGTGGTAACTTACGACGACACCTTTTCTCTGGGTGACAAGGCCACGTTTGCAAAGACGAGTGGAATGGCAGGATGCTTCACTTGGTCTCTTGATCAGGTCAGTTTATCCTTGTCCTGTTGTCTCGTTCTAATACTAATAATCTTTCAACCTAGGACGACGGTGTCGTTCTGCAGAACGTCATTAGAGCGAGTCTTGGTTTATCATAGGTTGGGCTCATGGTTCCGTTGGCTGCTCGAATTCGTTACGATTAGTTATTCTTCCACGATTTTTATGACCATAACTTGACGACGAAGACGACAATATCTTTTGTATAATATCAATCATATTAAATCAATTCATCTTGCATACAAGTCAACTGGCTGCTTCGACCGACTCAACCCTCAATGCAGAAGTAAGTACTGGCTCGAGTCTATCCGAATTTCAGCGTGTGTTCGAGCGCGTCAAGCAAGTGTCGTGGGCCTTCCCGCGAAAAACAGCTCCAGTGTATATTGGCGAAGTTTTCGGAGTGTTCAGGCTAACAGTATCCGACTCCTCTTCGACTCCTCGAGTCCTTACGGATACACAAAACTTGCATACATCAATTCATTCTGCATACAAGTAATTACATAGGACATAAAGCATAGAATTTCGACTAAGTGGAAGAACATAGGCATATAGGTAAGTAGTGAACAGAAGAGAGGAAGTCATAAGGCATTAAAAAATCGTAATACATCGTGAAAATCCATCGCGTAAAATCCATCGTAAGAGCACTGCTGATCATTCGGCTTCATTATAAACAAGAAACTATCGTTTACCGACCCAAAGGACTCCTAACAGAAGCAGCAGGAGAAGGCGCGCCATGATAGCTCGGGGCTGGGGATCCATGTCGTGAACGTGATCCACTACTGCTCGCAACACTAGCCTTCCTGGTAGTGATTGCGCACTCGGAGCTGAAGCGAACCCATAAGATGGGCTCAAGGGACTCGTAGCTGGAGAATAGGCGTAATCGATAGTCCCCGGTCTCGGAAGACCCAACTCATACATGACCTCCCAGTCCGAGACGCTTCCGCTACGAGAGACTGTTCGGGAAAGCGGCACAGGAGTTGCATGTCGGGATCCTGTTGACCTTCCGGCAGACGATGAACTATCTCGTCGAAGTGAAGCAGACAGGATAGATGGGGGAGGGGCCGGAGACGTCATGGGAGGCGGGGAAAGGCCTAGCATGCGGTAGTCTTCCGCCGTCAGTGGCTCGGATGGCATCGAAGAGTACAACTCGGAGGGCGACAGGGCGGCGTTGTAGTCAAAAGATGAGCTACGACTGGGGGGCTGAGAAGCAAAAGGCGGGTCAAGGGTGTTTAGGAAGGAAGTCATGGGGGTCATAGGACTAGGGCTCGCTGTTCCATGTCGCGAATGAGCGTAAGGCGAGCCTGGAGTGTGGTAAGGGGACTGGCGACCAAATTCTGCTGTGCCCATGTAGGAGGATTTGGGAGATAGAGGGCTAGCAGTCGCTGGACTGTGATGGAGGATGACCGTAGTGTCCTTGGTGAGGGGAAGTGCAATATGATCGCGAATTGGGCGCTCCTCGCAATGCATGCGGGACTCGACCATTTCACCCGTTGTACTCGTCGTAACAAGAGTAACGTCTGGTATGATTCGGGAAGGAGTGCTACCAGACCCTGACTGTTTCGGGCTGCCGTCAGCAGGATCGTAGAACCGGTATTCCTTGAGCTGAGGGCGTTTGCGCGTAGAACTTTGGAAAAGGAATGTTAGCTCATCGTCTGCTATCAAATGCAAAAAAAAGGTGAAGAAGAGACGAATGTACAAGCAGCTTACCTAGGCGCAGACGCCGCGCTCTCCTTGGAATCTTCGAACAAACGTTGATAGTCAGCCTCCGCGAGGATTACTTCGCCGTTCGGGGTGCGAGCATGGCGGTAGTTTGCTGCTGAGTGTGACATGTTGGAGACAAGTATGCGAGTGGTAAATGTCGACTGTGAAATAAAAGATGGGATGGGAGCTCTAGAGGCATTGTGTCGTGCTTTTTGTAGGTGAAGGAAAACGCTGCTTTGCCCGGACAAAGCTGAGCAGAAGCTCATTGTGCTCAAGGTAGAATGATCCCAAATTACTCGAAATGTGGCTTGATGTCAAAGCTGGTTGCATTAAAATCTTGAACAATAGTACTTGAGGCCCGGATTCGCCACTGGTCGTCTGTGGCCGTTACCCTTTTTGGATGTTGTGAATCATTGAGGCCACAAGGACTAGAATTGCTTGAGAATTGCCCAGGTATTACGCAGAGGGGATTTCGGGGCCAGGAGTTCGAATAAGTGGATCTGATAGTTCAAACATCTTCGCGAGATTTGGGCGAGAATATGTGCAACCTGCATCGTCGAAGTAGTTGAAGTCACCCATAAGCGCCCAAACTGTCGGAGCTCGGATCCGACGATGAGTCATGTCTACCTCATCATGACCTAACTTGACTTGCTCTCAGATTCCTGTAGCTCAAAAAAGTCGTCGTTCTTGCTCCCGCCCGAGCATTATTAGCTGTCTATCTTCGTCCTTATCTTCCAAATAACTTTTGAACTAACTCGAAATCCATTTTCTATCGCTTTTGGGAACTGTGGCGCAATTCGACCTTCGATCAGCGTTATTCTCTCCAATGAAGCCATCAACAAAGACCTATCCAAGGGAAAGTTATCCATTTGCTTTGCCAATGCTACCTCCCGCCGGAAGAACTGCAGAATCGCCTCCTTCAGACGAACTAACATACTCGCATGGGAATAGTATCGGAGTGGCGTCGTCTTCTGCACAAAGCACTAGACCTGAAGGACGCTCTGGAACTACAATGAACTTGAGCTATCAAACCCGTACCGTGGATAGCAGCCTCACCGGCTCTGGCTCACAACTAACACCGACAATGCAGGATAGAGTTCCTGACTTTCAGATTCTTAGTCGCAACTACATGCAAACGCTAGCGAGTGAAAATAAATATATGGATACGGATCCTCGAGCTAGGGATCGAGCAACGCCATATGCATCTATACCTGGTAAGTGCCATCATCCACTCTCATCGCGCCCAGCCTGATGTTCTCTTAGCCCGTAGGTCCTCGATGGAATACGAGCTCAGTGCACCCTACGATAACTTGAATGCCTCTCCAACTTTTATGGACCTTGGCAATGATGCGCCGTGTGCAATGTATTGCATTGTCTGCGAGATCAGATGCAGAGCCAATCCCAGTCACTTCCCCGGAGGGCGAAAAGCCTTCTACCGTCACACCAACCTTCGACTCCAAATGGTCTAGCCATACTAGCCCTCACCCGAGAGATGGCGGCTCAGAGCTGACGCTTGATGCTTCCCCGCCGAGACGCAAGGTGTCGGAATCGTCGCCCTCATCGAGTCTACCGAATGGTACTCGTCGTAATGTCACTCCAAATGACCTTTTGCCTCTCGATGCTCCCATTCAGACTCGTCGCTACTCCGCGACCTTCCAAACAGTATCCAGTCAGAAGCGCTCGCATTCATTGGCTTTTGACGTCGGCGAGGATTCAGAGCATGACGACAAGGAACAGAGTGGTAAGAGGAAAAGAAACCAGCTCCTACCTTCGTTGGAGCCTACGCAAACTGCACCTCCAGGTCCCAATGCGACCGAGTCAGAGAAGATAGCATACAAGCGGCACGTGGGCACTATGGCTGCGCGAAAGACTCGGCGGCGTAAGCTCGAGCACAAGTTGATGCTAGAGGCAAAAGTGGAGGAGCTGGAGAGAGATATAAGTATGTGGAAGACGAGGTGCAAAGTTCTGCAGGAGATACTAAACAGTCGTGATCTTGATTTTAACTTTGAAGAAGACTCGGAGTAGGATGGAAAGGGGAACTAATACTGGGTTGATTATGGTGCTGTACTTTTTGTTCTTGGTGCATGATAATGTAGGTTATAGATTTTGGATCGACTTGAAACTTCTCGTGCTTACTTACGAGGATTCACTCCCGGTGCTTGTGTTCCGGTAGCACCCTATATGGAACCTCTCTCGGGTTCAACATCCCGAGATCCCGCCGTAGAGAGATAGTATCTCTGTTCCTTCAATCCATCGCTGCAAAAAAAAAGCTTGTAATTGGTCACTTTGATGCATATTATCCGTATATGTATAAGGACGAATGCTGTACCTCAATTGTACCTAAGCTTGGCATATAATGGCCGAAGATTTTGCAAAAACTACTAGTTGCGACAGCTCTGGTGCCTCTTTCATAATATCATACACTAGAATGTTTTTACGATGAAGATCCGTTGTGGATGCGTTAAAAGTCTCCAGAAATTATCCTCATGGACGATTCGTATCTCGAATGCAAACTCAGATGCTCACGTTCTCGACTTGTTTCGTCTCTCTGCTGGCTTTCGTCTTAATCTCTGCTGCTCAGGCTCCGATATATGGACAATGTAAGTAACTCCGACCATTTTCGGATGACTACTAAACCTTGACCTTTGTTCTTTTTATTTAGGTGGCGGAATCGGTTTTACTGGCCCAACGGTGCTACTATGCATATCGTTATTCAGAGATATGAATGCTTATTTCAAATCACCTAGACATGCGCGGTGGGATCGGTTTGTGTTAAAAACAATGACTACTTCTCGAACTGTGACCCTGTAGGTCTTTCGGAAAAATTGACCTTGAACTTATTAAATTTATCCGCGACGTTTGGTTTAGCTCTCAACCGCGACTACCCCAGTCAACGCCGCAGCGCAAGCTGCAGGAAAGTTATACTTTGGAACCGCGACAGATAGTTCGGAATTTACTAACGGTGATCGCTACTACCCAATATTCTTGACTGAGTTCGGACAGATTACACCTGAAAACAGTATGAACTGGGTAACGAATATTCATTGCTTCCACCCTGAGAGAATGAGATTTAACTTTGTGTTTGTTTAGAACGCAACTGAGCCTGAACAAGGAGTTTTTACATTTGCTGGAGGTGATGCTGTTGTAGCCCTCGCACAAAAGTACCTGCAATTGATACGAGGTCAGTTATAAGAAATATGTTCTTTGTTGCCTCCTGATCTCAGTGACTTTTCTTTTCTTTTGAAAGGATACAGCTGTGTTTGGTACAACCAAATTCCCGAGTGGCTGGCCAATGGCACTTTCACCGTAGCAGAACTTACCGAAATAATTCAAACCCATTGCGGCACACTCGTAGGTCACTATGAGGGACAAATGTAAGTATCAGGTGTATCTGTGCGTACTCGATACTGAATTTTTCTTGTAGCTGTATATTCCAAGCCTTCCAAGTACTATTTCATAGCCTTACATTTTTCGATACAGATAGCTGGGACGTAATCAACGAGCCGTTCAACGACGATGGTACATGGAGATCCGACGTATTCTATAATACGCTCGATACCTCGTTCGTGCCAATCGCACTTGAAGCAGCCAGTACCGCCGATCCTAACGCTAAGCTCTATGTGAGTTTTCAAAGATCTTGTTCTCCACCCTTGAGCTCATGGAACGTTAGATTAACGATTATAATATTGAATTCGCCGGTCCAAAAGCCACCGCGATGATGGAGCTCATCCAGACTCTCAAGGCTTCCGGAGTCCCTATCCATGGCGTTGGTCTTCAGTGTCATTTTGTTTTAGGACAAGTTCCAGACGACCTTCAAACGATAATGGAGCAGTTTGCCGCTCTAGGCGTCGAGGTTGCAGTGACAGAGCTTGATATTCGAATGACTCTTCCTGCAACCAACGAGCTCCTGATCCAGCAAAAGGCTGACTACCAGAGCGTCATTTCAGCATGTAACGCTGTACCAGATTGTGTCGGGGTAAGCCTCACTTTTTACTCCCTAAATGCTCCAACTTATTGGGCTACACTAGGTAACTATCTGGGATTAGTACTTTTGTCTCTTTTCACCATATCTATATATGCAACTGAAACGGCGAAATTTTAGCACGGACAAGGTGAGGGAGACATTCCAGCGTGAACCATCTTTTCTCAGATTACATCGCTCTATTAGTATTCTTGGATTCCAAGTGCTTTTCCTGGACAAGGCGAAGGTAACCCACTACTATGTTATCCCGATCCGTCTCTGCATTGAATGACATACCTCCTTGCTGCTCTTAGCATGCCCCTGGGACTTGGTGAGCATCTTCGTTAGCAGTGCATCTATTTCTAAATATTCCTTCCAGAATTATAATCAAAAGCCTGCATACGATGGTATAATAGCTGGTTTTGCGTAGTCAATGTTTGAGTGTAACGAAGTGTTCACTGTTGTATAGCAATTAAACTATTATTATAGAATAACGTTCTCTTCTTTACAAGAAATATAGCGCGTGAACAGTGGTAAGATTTGGAGGAGATTGGCTGATTTAGGGGCAGTGGGAATATAATTCCCATTTAGAGGTTAAGCGCTTGGGGAATCTGTTCGGTGCTTAATCTTTGCTTTCAACTACTACTTAGTTGTACAGAGAAGGCGGGCACTATGACCAACAGCACGGATAAACTTTTCAGCTTGCCTGTCCTCATTACGACTCTGATACTTATCAAGGCATCCAGACCCATCCCGAGTTCATATTATAACTTAGGGAATTTAAGGAATTGTAAACCAGTTATAATGCAAGCTCCGGATGGATAGAGTTGGATTACTTCCTTCCCATCTTTCTTGAATACTGATCTCTGCACGATTAGACCATCGCATCATGGACTCCAGGCAGAACGCACGCTTTACGCGTTACGCCAATGTCGCGGGTTCAATCATTCCGGCATACGCTACAGGCGTTTCTATGCTTATTCTTCTATTCCATCTCGCTCTAAGGTCATGGAACTCCCATTTCCTCAGAACCATCCGTTCTCGAATTAATATCTTGGGCTCAGATGTCGAAACTGCTTCGGTGGGGCCTGGCCCAGGGGAACCAATGCACCATAGACCTGAGGCCAAGCCGAATCGAGCCATAATCGCGTTCAGCCTCGCTAGAGCCGTTATCTCGCTTTCCCTTTTGTGTCTCTCGCTCGCTTCAATCATCTTAGCTTCATTCAGCACCAGAAGTAATGGTTTGGGCTCTGAATGGAACTTATCGGATTGGCAAAGTCGAGCCCGAGTCATGCTATGCATCAGTTCTGTAAGTCTCTTCGGTGTTTTTATGAGTTATAGTTTGCTAATATCATTCATAAAGGTATATCTTTCCCTCCTCGCCTTATCACTACTTCCTTCATTCTTGCATCGGTCTACAAAAACCATACTCGCTCGGCATCTTAACACCCTCTCGCTAATTGTTTTTGTTTGTTATGTGTATCGAGATATAGTGCCTCTAGGCGCTCTCACATTAACTCCCGTGGATTCCGAAGAGGCGGGATGGAGCATCTGGGTAGAGATAACCTTGATGGGATTACTGGGCATAGGAATTCCACTAGTTATTCCCAGGGACTATGTACCTCTTTACGGAAAAGTGAGCATTCAAGTCGGCCAGCCATTGTATCCATTCATCCGTGTATTCAACGCCCGTTTCAGGATTCTGCATCCTCCTCCACGGCGTTCGTTCTCTCTCCGGAGTACAAACCCAATGCAGAACAAACTGCTTCCATTCTCTCCCTCGTCTCCTACTCCTTCCTGAATCCATTTGTAGTTGGAGCTGCTCAAAGTCAAGCACATCAGATACCGTTCCTATTCGAAAATCTTCCACCGTTGGCGGACTACGATTATGCAAGGAATTTGCGAGACCGAGCGTTTAGGGCGAGTTTTTTTTTCTGTTCACGGTAGCCACTGAATCTGAAATACAAGCAGTTCTTAGATCCCTACTACGCTTCCGGTACGCGATTATATCGGACTCATCTATTCATCTCCTTGGTGCGCATTTTCAAGAAGGAAGTTGCAATTATGGTGTTGATGACGCTGGTATACTGTGTGGCGGGATTCTCCACCCCGGTTGGTGTGAAAGCATTACTTGGGTGGGCGTCATTTGGTTTGAGCGATTGACTAGAGCCGGCTCGAACCTTGATGTTTTACAGATACGTTGAAACTAAGGGTAAAGACGCTTTCATCCGTCCCTGGGTCTGGGTTGTATTCCTTTTCATCGGACCGACTATCAGCTCGATTGCTTATGAATGGTACATTTTCATTAGTGTGAGATGATATCCTCTTCTTCCACACATTTTTGAAAACTGAAGGTATGAATCTTAGATGCGCGCGATTGTAGGCGTTGAGAACGTCTTGACTCAGGTCATATTTGAGCACGCACTTCGTATTCGGTTCAAAGGCGACACATCCTCTTCCTCACGAGGTCCCACAAATGAATCTCACCATCTAGTCGGTCGACTGAACAACCTAATCACTACTGATCTACAAAACGTCATCTATTCCAAAGAATTCATTCGTTTTACTTTAGTTTTCCCTGTGCAAATTGGCTTCTGCATCTGGTTTCTCTATGGAATATTGGGTTGGAGGCATGCTTGCGATTACCTTTAGAAATTTACATTTGCACTGATTTTTTCGAATAGTGCCTTCGTTGGATTGGCGGTCATTATCATCCTCTTTCCTGTTCCAGGGTTCCTAGCAGGGATTGTTCAGCATGTTCAGCGTGATCGGATGCGAAAGACAGATGCAAGGGTACAGTCAATCACTGAAGGTATGCATAGATTACATTTATATTTACCAGATCTAATACCTGATAGTCCTCAACGTCATTCGAATGATTAAAATGTTTTCTTGGGAGAGAAAGATGTACGAGCGCGTAGCGGAGAAAAGGGAACAGGAGCTTGGGCAGGTCAAGAGGCTGCGGCTGCTCGGTATGCTTTCTGAGATCGCAAAGTGAGTAAATTATAATCGCATATAGCACCCATAATCCATGACATCGAGTAGCCATCTCATTCCGGTATTGACGATGCTCGCAACTTATGCTACACAGTGAGTCGCGATCCTTTGATCAGCTTCACGATGCTGATTCTCTCTAATCTTCTTAGTGTCAGAAATCATCCAATTCTCAATCTCCACGTCACTGACGCATCTCTAATAGACGCTTTTCATGAAAGAAGAATTGACTGCTTCAAAGGTGTTTAGTAGTATGGTCGTATTCGATAAATTTAGAAGGTTTGATCTTCTTCGCAAGTTTTCCGATTGGAATATTTAGAGCTCTATAGCCAACTTCAAGACCTCATGCTCCTGTTGCCCCAATTCGTCACGGGAAAGGTATCATTAGAACGGATTTCAGAGTTCTTGTGTGAGGTTTGCAATCAGACTGTCTACGCCTCTGCCTCGCTAATGTACTATGCAGACCGAGCTGCTTGACTCATGGAGCAATCTCCAAGTTTCGGATCCCAGCCTAGAAAACTCGCGTACAACATCAAATTCATCACCTTCCCCGTATGCAGGAGCGATTGGATTTCGAGAAGCTACATTTACATGGTCCGCCGATGGTCCGGAGCTTGAAGCCCATCTATTCCGCCTCAAGATTGACGGCGAGCTCTTCTTCCACTCTGGAGTTATCAACATGATCGTCGGCCCTACAGGTGGTGGAAAAACCGCTGTTCTTATGGCGTTACTTTCGGAAATGCATTTCGTACCATCTAGTCCGGAGTCGTGGTATGGTCTCCCTCGTGCATCGGGAATAGCTTACGCCGCGCAGGAGTCTTGGGTGCAGAATGCGACAATTCGGGCAAGTTCTTTTGCGTGCCAATGATATTCACTATCTTATACATTATCTGCTGTGCAGAATAACATCATTTTCGGCGCCCCGTTCGATGAAGAACGATACAACAGTGTCGTATGCATAATTGGAGGTTATACATAAGATATTAAGCTGGTATATGCAGTTGGGCGCACTGGATCAGGCAAGGTGAGTTTCTGTATCGAATGATAGTGCTTGTCTTCTCAAGTGGAACGTCCCTGATGCTTTCCCTCTTGCGGCTCATCAATACTAGCGGCAACGTATATTATGATGGTCTTTCAACCTCTTCAATAAATCTCGAAGATCTGAGGCGAAATATTACTATTATTCCTCAGATAGTAGGCGGTCTGTTTCTACGATTTAACTGTCAAGTTGAAATTGGTTTTTTAGCCGGAACTTCTCGGCGGCACGCTGCGAGAAAATCTTGACCCCTTCGATGAGTTTGATGATGGAATTTTGCATAGTGCATTGCAAGCTGCCGGACTTGCTTCGCTTCAAGAAACAATGGACGGGGAAGAGGGTTATAAAATCACTTTGGACAGCGCCATTAATTCTACAGGCAACAATTTGTCAGTTGGTCAAAGGCAAATCATTGCACTTGCTAGAGCATTGGTACGGGGAAATAAGCTTTTCATTCTGGATGAAGGTGAGTGAGTCTAGCATGGGTCGTATAATGAGCTGAGCATTATTTCTGTACTTAGCTACTTCCGCAGTTGGTATGCGGGACATATGAATGATGTTCAACATCACGCTAAAGATTGTCTTCAGATTACAAAACAGATTCAATAATCCAATCCTCGCTTCGTCAAGGACTTCCAGGTGATATTACTCTGATCACCGTCGCTCATCGCCTTCGAACTGTCATGGACGCGGATAGAATTGTGGGTCTTTTCTTCCTCCGTATCCTACAATCAAGTAATTGTTCCCTAAAAGATGGTTCTCGAGGCTGGTAGCATTGCGTGTCTTGCTCCTCCTACCGTTCATGTTTTGTCGCTGATGTTAAGTTAGGTTGAATTCGACCGTCCCGCGGTATTACTGGAGCGGGAAAAGAGTCTACTAAAGGCTCTCGTCGACGATTCTATGGATAAGGAAGATATTTATGCAATTGCCCGAGATTATCTTGTCGCATGTTAGTGGTATGGCTGCCTGATGCAATGGTAGTTGAACCAGAAGGTCGTGTCTCTCCAGAAGTTGTTTTTTCTCTCATAACGTACTCATACAGTGTTTCTGACTTTTGATACACGTACAAACGAAGCTTGTAGATTTCAAGGCGAGGGCTGATATATAGACTGGCATCGCATGACCACGAAGTGACTTTCATCGAGCGCACAATGTCATTCAGAAGTGTTTTTGCAGTACGATGTGATACTACTTGATGTTATTCAAAGGTTATTCGCTTTCTTCTCTTCCTCTTCAGCTTCGGCTTGTGCACGCTCTACTAAATCCTGATAATGAGTGACGCGTTCTTGCGGCTCTCTCCATGGGACACCCAGCATTTCAAAAATTTGCTCTTCAGTGTCGGAAGCGATGAGATTTCCTATAAACAAGCATGAGAAAAAGTGGTGCAAGTGAAACCATAACGAACCTGCACTTAATTTCTTTTTACGGTCACTAGGATCACGTATAACACCCTCGTAGAGTCCTCTCTGGTTGAGGGAGAAGCCCTTCTTATTAGCAAGCAATCGCATTGAGCGATTGAACTAGAAGTCAAGAAAAGATTAGTAAATATCACAGCTGAGCGGGGAGTCAAGTACTGACATAATCGTCTCCCTGGAACCAAAAGATTACACATTATCAGAGAAAGAAATTCGAAAACGCAGTACGACAAACCGTGTAGTACAAGAGCGCGCCACCCTTGGAGCTCCAAGGGACGGTAAGAAAATCTATGCGTCTACGCCGAGCACCTTCAACGTTTGGAAGACGACAAAGTCCATGGTAAACAGCTTCGAGGGGGTTTTCTTCAGTTTTGTTCCCATTGGGCAGTGCAAGGTCTTCCGTGAGAATACCTGCGGCGTGCAGCTTCGCAAGGAGAACCGGAAGTACACCTGATAGAAATAGACTATCAGTCTAGCACCGTGAAAGGTGTCGCGAGATGCATCACCTTCATGGGTGCGTCCATCATTGGGACAGCGAGTAATCAAAATATCGATATCGCCACAAGTAGCCTTTCCCCTAATTATCCTCGGATGAGCACAATGTCATCCCTGAGAACAATAAGAAGCACGTTACCTGCGATAACTACCCATAATCTCAATGTAGAGTTTCGGGTCGATGCGAAGAGCTGTAAATATGATTCAGTACATGGCTATCTTAGAGGAAAAGGTTCGTGACGGATACCAATAGGCTTGATCAAACCAAAAATCGCCTTGGCCTCTTCACGAGGCATACGTAACTTGAGGTCTGGAAAAGACCGTTCAGCCACTATCGTCGATGAATTGAAAGACTCGGAGCACTTACCGTCATAGAACTTTATGCCGAGCTTCTGGTTTTCGCTCAACTTAATTCCTCCTTTGCCGTTTAGTAGGTCATTGAGAGTGCGACACCCGTTCTGGTACCACTTGAGAGCCGTTTGCTGACCTAAAGGGATGTATGAAGCGGATATTAGCTGAGCGTGAAGAAGGGACGCACCAACACCATAGATTTGGGTGAAAACAGTGGCAACCTGAACAGCTTCTGTTCTTTCGTAGTAAATTCGCTGTAGGTCTCCCGTCTCAATTATTTCCATAACCTAGAGTAATTTTAACCACTGTTGGTGCGGCGATTATATGACCCACTTTATGCGCAGTCTTCTCACCGACGCCTTCAATTTCGAGGGCTTCAGCGAATGAAGTTATTCTTTTCGGATGTTGGCGGATAGCTGGGATACCTAAATTCACCATACATATCAGCACTCGGATTCCCATAATACTACTACGGGCTTACTTTTACGGTAACTGAATGCTCTCCAGTGATCATCTTCGCCAGGTTTCGCTGCATGATTCGTTTGAAGTTCTTCGAGCTACACGCAAGTATGAGGATGAAATCCTGGTGAAAGATACAAGGCCAAACCTTCTCAACAATGTCTTGATTCGGACAGGGGTCTGAATGATTCATGTCCGGTTGTTTACAGAGCCAGCCCTACATAGCTTCATTAATTCCCGTCCCACGACCATCTGTAGAAAAAGAGGAGATCACCCTTTTCTTCTTCTTAACAGGCTGATCATCGACTACATCTTCAGCGTCAGTCTCTGAATCGTATTCATTCAAGTGCTGTAAAATGAAGTGAGCTTGAGGCTCCGAGCATCCAGAACGTCTTAACATACAGTTCCGCCCTTGTAAAACTCTTCCAAAGGATCAACGACTTCTTTGTTCACAGCAGGCGCCTCAGATTGGAAGTGTAAAGGTAGCCTGGAAGAAGCTGTCTTGGCCACTTTCGTTCGACGTTGCTGCGGCGCAGGACAGTGAGGAGGCACGGGAACGTCGGTTGATTGATCAGGCTGGATATTGTTGGTAGAAAAGTCCCTATAGAAGTATTTTAATAGCTGGTAGATACGAAAAATAAAACTATGAAAGACGTACGAGATATGACTGAAATCCACACTAGAATCTAGCTTCGGCGGGCGTTGCCGAGCTTGAAGGCTTGAACTTGCCGACGTTGGGGGAAGTCGATCCGAGAATACCCCATAATTGAAAAGTTCTACCTGCCTGATTTCGGTATTCCCAGACGGATTCCATTCCATCATTTTAACCACCCAAGCCCACTCAATAATGGGTATGTGCTTCTGGTATTTGGGACAGCTTCATCTACTCCAACAGCTCGAAGAAAGACTGATTTGTTAATCTTTCGCTCGGTCAGAATATGCGTTACTTTGGAGGAGTCATATTTGGGAATCACACGACCACCGTGTAGAAGGATCTGAAGACTGCATGAGAAAAGGGTTTCAAGCTGAGAGGACTGGGATTTACCTTATTGATTCTTGTCCGGGTCGAGCCGCTCGCCATTTTCGAGTTAAAGTCAAAGCCAAAGTGAAAAAACGTGAAGCCTTTAAGGAATTGAACTTGCGTTATCGTTTTCTTCCCTTCAGCTCGCAGCATCAGCTCGCTTGCGCTGTACGGTATACACGAAAACAGACAATTTCTCGGGGGAAGGATCTTTCGCCTTTCCTTTTCCTTTTCCTTTTGCTGTCGTAGAAAATTTCGTCGCTAGCTTTGGAGCGGCAACGATAGAAGAGGAGCCCGCGGCTTTCCCTTTCCCTTTCGCTGTGGTAGACAGTTTCTTCACAGCTACAGCGATAGAAGAGGAGCTCGTTGTTGTAGATGGCTCCTTCACCAGCTTTGGAGCTGCGGCAGATGCGGAGCCAATAGTAGATTTACGGGGCTTAGATTGAGCCATGGAGACCGGGGAGGGAGCATTGGAAGAGGAAGGAGAAGAGGTCGAAAAATCATCAATGATTCGACGTTTCGTTGGCAGGATCAGCGCGAGGCTGCTGAAGTTGAAAGACGGGAATAGGTTTCCTGATAGTTTTTCTGTTCGCAGCATGTTTCGCTTCGACATGAACAGACTTTTTCTGTTCAGTATTTTTCGGTGCAACGACAATAAAAATATTACTCGTGTCATCGATGGGCGACGATCGAACCATAGAGCTATCGGAGACGGTCAATGGGGGTGTCGATTTGGCCTTGAGAAAAGGCTCTTCGTCATCGTCATCGATAATTATCGTCTCTTGGGAGGCTTGGGAGGCTAAAGATTCTGGGGTCTTCTGCTTCTTGTGAAGAGCCCCAGAGCGGGCATGTGGCGTTACATCACCTGTTGTAGCATCTTCATCGATGTGGTAGCTTTTGTGAGAAAAGGTCTCGTGAGTCAATATTTGTGCATTCACATTACAATAACGACGAACCTAGTGCTTTGAGCGTCAAGCTCCACAGAAGGTAAATTAGGCGCTATTTTGGATCGTTTAATTCGCGGGGAAGAAGGCAAGGGGATCGATCTGGTAGTTTTACGCTTCAAACAACTGTAACAGCACTGTTGAGCAAGGCGAGCTGCCGAAAAGAAAATATGAAACCTTGTAGCCGGTGTTGATGTGTACTGAACGTTATCGAATTCAGTCAAATCAATCATGTCAACATCCTCCTTTTCGTTGAGCCTAGAGTAGCGAAATGAGTTGCAGAAGAAATCGGACTGAAGGCTGGTACGCACAGCTTATTTCCGGTCATTCGTGCAACATAACGCTCATCTCTATCATCGTCTGAGAGATTCATAAGTTCTTTTTGTTGCTTGAAGAACTCTTTGGCATTGAATGAAGACATTGGATCAATCGAAGCTAGTTAGGGAGAGTATGTGGGCTGATTATGCGCGGAGCTCTAAATCGTGGTATTGAGTCAAGATGAATGCGTGACTTTAGAAGCGCGTGGGATTACGCCATTGTCCTAAAAAGGAAACCCAATTCGAGCAGCTTCACGGAGTTTAGAACTTGCTTTGTACCTTCATTACGACAGGGGTGAATTCCTTGATCACGCAGCTTGCTGCGCCGTGCGTTCGTCTCTCATATCCTCTACAATAATCTATTTTCTTTTTGGAGTTTACTGCACAAAGTCTCGAGTAGGTTTTTGATCGGTAGCTGGAATGAATTCTTTACCGAGTATGTTTCGAAACAAAACTTACCCTGCTGCAGTTAAATTTCCGCGTTCTTTTCCGCCTTCCAGGCCGTTAACAGCGCTCGTGTGGTCTCTTTTTGCTGGAGTATAGGTCTACCAATCCGTATAAAATGAGTGGCTCGAAAGAAGTCTGTTTTTTCAACAACCTCCTCTCCTACCAGCCTCTCAAAACCACTCACTTATACAATGTCTTTTGAATACTCGGAGCTCGAAGAAGTCACTGATTATGCGAGCCACTTCACTACTCGCGGCGGTCGATTATACCCAAGTAGGACTATAACTTCACCATACCCGCTCCCGGTCGATACACCTGAGAACGAGGTAGGCACCCCGGGCTCCTCCGTTACAGTAAAGATGCTAAAATTCTTCCAGCGACACCAATTTCAACATAGATCTTTGGCTTATGTCGTCGGAGAAAACTATACAGGTCCAGTCACCGAGATTCTGGCCCGTCAGGAAGCGGCGGGGAAAGTTGTCATTGACTTGGGATGCGGAACTGGAGAATGGTACCTATAGCACTACAATCACGATATTCACTTTACTCACGGAGTCTGCGTTCTCTAGGGTATTGGAAATGGCTAATGAGTTCCCCCATGTCTCTTTCTTTGGGCTGGAAATCGGTCAGTGATTCTTAAAAGTGGATTCGGACTTCAATAAAATTACGTTCCTTCTGCAGTTCCCATAATGCACAACATGGACCTTCCGGAGAACGTCCAGTTCGAGATCCACGATATCGGTGAAAGGACAAGATGGCCAGATGCCAGTGTGGATATTGTCCATGCACGATCTATTTTCATGGCAGTAAGTCGTCATTTTTCCATTGTATTTTCCACTGACGACCAATATTTCTCAAGGTACGAGACTATTCTGCCATCATCCATGAGGCAGCTAGGATTCTCAAACCCGGAGGGCTGTTCCTATCGGGAGAATGGAAGTACTCACCTTCCTTCCATCCTGGTGCTCCCGGTGCTGCAAATCCCAGCGAAGATGTTCCCGGACTAGATCGCTTTTACCGAGCGCTAAACGACGCTTTGACCGCCCGAGGAATTGATGTAACAGTGCCGTCCACGGTAGGGCAACGGATAGTCAACTCCGGCGCGTTTACCGAGGTCCAAAGCGGCAGAATCCCTATTCCACTCGGAGGTTGGAAGCGGGATGATGCCAACTATCATAGGATGGGGATAAGCAATAGGGATCATTTACTAAGATTCATAAAAACCGTTCGGCCAATTCTCGCGGCTTCAGGAGTGAGTCGAAGCGACATGATGCACATTCAAGGACAATGTTTTTCGGAATTGGGAGGTGTTTCAGGTCTTATTTCCGAATACTTGCTAGCATACGGTCGCAAGGTTTAGATTTTTACCGTACTACGTATAGTGATGTGCCGGCTCGGCCTGAAAGCCGTGAGCCGGGCCGAGCCAAGCCAAGCCAGGCCGTCAAAAGCCGGCCCTGACCTTTGGCCTGAGACGGCTTTTGGCCGGCTTCAGATTTTTCAAGCCCTGAGCCGGGCTTCAGGCCGGGCTTTTCAGCTATTTTTCGCAGGTATTTAATGTCATTTTTTGTGAAATTTCCCAGCCTATTTGTACAGTCTACGTACACCTTTCTGCTTTTTTTTTGCTAGTTTTTCTCTACAGTAGATATAGGACAGTGTATCGGCATATTAGAGCATCTCGATGTTACCATTGAGCCTCTATCGTAGTCTCAACTCACTGAGAGGGAGTCGAGACTACAATAGAGGCCGCTAAGTCGCGCATGAAATTAGCGCCTGCTTAGGTAAGTGCCGCAACCACTTCCGGATTCATCCGGAGTTTGCCTTCCAATTCTCTACTTTCTCTCCATGCTTGCAGCGAGGGCGTCGTCCCAAACAGTTCAGCGCGTAGCGCGTAACTTCGCCACTGTTGTTGACAGTGCTGGTGTCAAAGTCGCTGCGGTAGACAATAACCAACCCACATCTTCTGTTACATTTCTCGTGAAAGCTGGCAGCCGATTCAAGCCTAAGGCTGGAGTTGCTCATGGCTTGAAAAACTTTGCTTTCAAGGTGAAAATATTGCTATAATATGTGATGAGATGCTCATATTGGCTTTGCAGAGTACTGATAAGAGAACAGCCATTGGGATTGTCCGAGAGAGCGAAATTTACGGCGGTGTTTTGTCTGCAAGTTTGTCTCAAGAGCACCTTGCTCTCACTGCCGAATTGTTGAGAGGCAACGAGTGCGTACTAGCTCTACAATTTAAAGAATTAACTGAATAAACTATATGCTTAGAGAATATTTCGTGGACGTCCTTACTTCCTTCGTTACTTCCGGCAGATATACTCGCCATGAATTCTCCGAATACGTTGCCCCCGTTGTTGAAAGTGAAATTGAAGCAACGAAATTCAACCCAGGTTTCCAAGCTGTCGAGGCTGCCCATGCGCTCGCTTTCCATAACGGCCTGGGTTCATCCCTAATGGCTCCCCCTCATAGTTCCATTACCCACGACGATATCAAGTCTTTCGCCCAGTCTGCGTTCACCAAAGACAACATTGCCGTTCTTGGTACTGGAATTGACCAAGCTACCCTCTCCAGATTGGTCGAAAAGTCCCTCAGCAAGATTTCCACTGCTTCGCAGCTCTCATCGTCTGCGTCTTCCTATTTCGGCGGGGAGACGCGTTTGCAGGCACATGGTGGTCCGCAGACCGTGTTTATTGGATTTGGTTCTGCTGGCGCACCTTCTCCTGAGCTTGCGGCTCTTTCCGCTTACCTCTCGCCTGCTCCTTCCGTCAAATGGTCGCAGGGCACTTCGCCCATCGCTACTGCCATTCCTGAAGGCACTACGGTCGAGGTTGTGCACTTGCCCTACTCGGACGCTTCGCTCTTTGGTCTTCTCGTCCAGGGTCCCACCGGTGCCACCGTGAAGGAAGCTGGAATAGCTGCTGTCCAGGCGCTGAAAACCGCTGCGAGTGGATTGAAGGCAGAGGATTTGAAGAAGGCTGTTGCCAAGGCTAAATTCGCTGCTGCGTCTGCTGTTGACAGTCGGGAGGGTTTGGTGTCTGTTTTGGGATCAAAAGTACTTACCGGGGGCGAGTCTTCCCTGGACTCTGCTCTCGCGTCCCTCGACAAGGTATCGGAAAGTGGCTTCACCAAGGTATGCTTTAATAACCATGTTTATTGTAATTGCCCCCTTAAATTCCTTATTAGACCACCTCCGCTCTTGTCAAAGCAAAACCCGTCTTCGTTGCTGTGGGTGATGTAGCTACTCTTCCATACATCAACGACCTGGGACTTTGAGCACGGGCATGCACTGGTTGGACGGTTACGATATAGATAATAACAAAAGTCCCGTCGAATAAACTATTGCCATTTTCATTTCAGAAATTACAGATCTTAGTAAGAGAGCACAATTGGGCATCTTCACATTCCAAAATATATTCAGGTAGGTAACTGAACGGAAACCGAGGCGTCGGAAGCATAATGTATATTAATAGGGAAAGTCAAAGCTGTGGTATGCGTCCCAAAATAGAAATTTATATACGTTGGTTCGGTTATTCTCCACATAGACAGGCAGATCTACAGTGTGGCGTTCAGAATCAGGATCTCTTTGATCGAGTTTCGCCCCGTGGGGGGGGGATCACGGTCGTACTTGAGTGAAAAAGGCCGGACACTCTCACTTTACTGGCCGGAGTGCATGATTCCGCTACGACTGAGTTTATACTGTCATGATCATCCTCTGTAGCGAAAAAATGGATGGTCTGGGCATCTACACCAAGCCCAATCCGGACAATGAGAAGAGTCGATGCAATGCCCTGTAAAGTTTCCATAAGTGCGAATCGTACCATCCAAAGAATTTAATACCCACTATAATCTGTGTAAGCGTACCGGCGTCCATAATAGTTGACTCGAGACTGGAATCATTTGCATTTGCTCGAACGAGCCATGATGACCCATCACGGTAACCGTATAATCAAGGATGTAATGACGATCATTGGTCGTTTACCACCTTTCAAACTGCCTACGACCTTGTACCAAGTCTTGAAGGTTTCGCCGGCGTTTAGAAAGTCTGTGGTACCAACCATGTCATCCCTCGAGAGGCCATCGGGGTTAGGAGCGTCGTTCTGAGGCATGTCAAGCAACGTTATTGTAGCATATCTGAGAACTACGCCTGCTTACAAGAGATACTTCTGATAGGCTGCGAAGCACGACTACGTACAAGTAATTCTAGGGATTCTGACTCATATCCACCATCTAGGTTATCCATTCAAAGCCCACGGACGACTACACTTGAACCTTCCAGTGTTGAACCATATGCAGCGCTGAAGCAATGTATTAGTTTGACTTGAACCCCGGCCAAGTAGTGAGCTTACAGGAAGTAACATTTTCCTTATCTTGCCACCACTGAATTCCTCATCCGTCAGGATTGTCAAAGTCTAACTGAGAGCATCCCACCTCAAATGTGAGTAGCTCGTGCGTTGAGCAAGGAAACTTTCGACTCCATTCTATGCCGCCTTTCCGTTCGACAGTTATATCAGCTATTTTAGCCTGTATAGGAGGCCGAGTAGCAAACGAGATCGACCGAGCATCCAAGCTTGTCGTGGCGTTCAAACGATTAAGGGTAAGAACAAGGGGTATAAGGGACGGATCTACGGTAAGCGAGGTCGAGGCCATGTCCAACTGGAGGCGTCGCATATCTCCATAGCGTAGTCTATCGCCATGAACTGTACGATAGTAGAGATCTAGGGCGAAAAGACTTTAGTGTTGACAAAACTGGGACAATGTAAGATGTCATACGTCTTTTGTAACTCGCACCTGCCTGTCGTCAGGAACAATAGTGCCAATGCTACTTGTATAACGTCGACTGTCGTCTGGAAACACTTTTCGAGGTTCCATACGGTCAACTTGCGCTATCAGAATAGGAAAATTGAGAAATTGAGCTGGGTCTGACTCGTATATGGAGCCGTTAGTTCTTGCCCGATATACTATGCTTTCATCCATGACGCTTTGATATAGTGACCAGGAGCATGCTTATGCTTCGAAAACTTGTTATTCCCGTTCTGGTCGGTGCTTATCGCTGCAATCGCCGCACATATACCGATTATTCTCTACTTGTAGTTTGCTGTCATCGTTATTGCAATCATAGGATTCGGTAGGTCTTCCTTTGACGTTCTTGCGCATAGTTATTAACCTGCGTCTGCTCAGGAGCGGGTCTTGGTATGCACCGAACCTTTTCCAGACGCTGTGGCGCAAAATTAACGGCCATCCATTCTAGTTTTTATAATAGAACTGTGAGTATCTCTCATAATCTTCTGGTTGAAAAAACTCCTTTGTCCTAAACCACCATTATCTCTACTTTTTTCACACGCCACTCACGCGCCAAACGCGACCAACAAACTCCAGCATATATATCCCCTGTACTTATTAGGAGTTGGTACAGAGAATATATAGAATATCAGAACAGAACATACCAGAATGACACCGGTAGCGGCATCCCCGCCACCCACGCAAAGGACACAGAGTCAGAAAACCCAAGACGCAGAGAAGAATCTAAGACGGTGCGGCTGGATCTCCGACAACGACAACGAGATCCTAGACTGCTTGTCGAGATTGAATGAGACGGCGAGACCTTATTCGGAAGGGAACGCAGCCACACGAGCAAGGAAAGAGGAGTGGCAGAGAGTACAGTGGGCTGCCATCTACCTCAAGGAGCGGTTTGCTGAAATCCGGGAGGACGAAATGGTTGATAGAATTACGCAGAAGGTGACCGAGGGAATTGAGAGAAGGTTGGGCGAGCCAAAGCCCTCTGGCGAGGTTCCGGATGATCTAGCTGACGGAATCGCGAACGCCATTGTCACGTCTTTCAAAAACAAGCTCGACTCCATCGCCGAATCCCACTCCACCCTCAAAATCCAGGACGAGACTCACTTCGCCGATGTCATTGGGGACCAGGTTAAACAACAGCTTGATGGCCCCATGAAAGAACTTGAGAAGAAGCTTGAAAAGGTAGAATCATCGGCATCCTCTATAGCTGTCAGGGCACACCAACGCGTCAACGAGGCAGCGACGAAGATGGAGGAAGCCACGGCAAAGATGAAGGAGCTGGAGGCGAAACTGATGGGGACAAATGGGGTCAATGGAGCACTCTTTGGAAGGTGGATTGAGGCGGCAGACAAGTTGGACACGGTTGTGAACAAACACGGAGAGCTCAACCTGACCTTCGCTGAAGCCCTAAAGGTGGGGGCCGAAGCTCGAGCGGAACATGTAGCAGACAAAGCAGTGGGCAACGTTCTCAGAGCCCAACACTCACGGGCCATCCTTGAAGCCGACGCGGACCGACAAAAACTGGTTATCCGACCCAGAGGCGAAGGAGACTTAGGGGAAAAGGAGGAAAGACAACTGGTCGAGCTGGCAAATTTGAGCCTGGAAGAAGTGGGCGCTGCTGGAGCGAAAAACGGGTCCTCCCCACTCAGGTTCGTTTCGGCAAGGAAGATCCCTGGAGGTGCCCTGCTGTATCTAGCGAGCCTGGAGGGAGTGGATTGGTTGAAGAAGGAAGGGAAACTCGCAGCATGGACAAGGACGTGGGGGACGGAAATCTCAGCCAACTTCGAACTGCATGAGGTCGTTGCACAGATGGTTCCGGTATCAGAAGATTTGGGAGACGAACATGTGCTGAGGGAAATCAAGGCGGTCAACTCCCTTGACAAGGGATCACTTGTCAAAGCGCGATGGGTTAAAGCCCCTGAGTGAAGGAAAGAGAATCAGAAGGTAGCTTTTGCGGTACTTTCATTCAACTCACCGCTAGCAGCGAACCATGTCCTCCGGAACGGCATCATTATCCAGGGCAAATCCCTGGAGACACACAAGGAATCGACCACTGGCAGGAAGCGATGTTACAAGTGCCAGCGAACCGGCCACTTCACGAAGGAATGCAGGAACGACGACGATGTATGCGCCAGATGCGCAGGTCCACACCGAACCTCTACTTGCACAGCTGGTCCAAACGCACTCAGATGTGCGATCTGCAGCCAGAATGGGCACGCAGCATCCGACAGGAATTGCCCCTCGTTTACTCGACAACTAACGTCTCTTAGGGCCCGCAAAGCTGGAACAAAGTACAGATACTTTGTCACTGAAGACCCAGAAACTTGGACAATGGAAAGCGAGATTCAGAAGGACTTGTTTGACAAATCATGGAAGGATGAAGTGCGCGAGAGAGATGAGGGCTGGCAACGGGTGGAGAGAAGAGGAACAGGTCGACTAGCGGGTGGTCCAAAAGGAGGAGGAGGAGGTTCCCAAAACACCAACAAACCAATTCCGACCGCCCCCCGCAACTTTGGAAAGCAGCGAACGTTGGACTCCTTCATGACGGAACTGGGGATCAAAGCAAACAAGGATGGGCTGACCCCGGAACAGCTAAGAGAGGTAGAGTTCATTGAGCAGCAAGCGAAAGAGGAGTGGGCTCGGATGGAGGAGCAAATCCGAGCTAACACGCGTTTAGACCAACCGCTCCCAAAGCAGACTGCTCGCGGACGACCTACATCCTCACCACCTAGCTCAGCGCGACGAACTAACCCAGCAGTATGAATAACGAACAACAAGAAGACAACACACCGATGCAGCAGCTGAAGATATGGCAACAGAACCTAAACAAATCCCCCCAGGCGCAGTTCAGCATGCTCTTCAATACCGACGAAACCTTCGACATCCTGGCGATGCAGGAGCCAAACATTGACAAGTTCGGAAACACAAAATCAATTTCGAAATTCCATTCTATTTATCCAGCGACTCACTTTGATAGTGAAGAGAGCAAGAAGAAAACGAGGTCAACGCTTATGATCAACAAGAAACTATCAACCGGCTCGTGGAAGGTGATCCCGATCCGACATCCCGACATCACCGCGGTACAGCTCACCGGTGCCTACGGCACTTTACGCATTATCAACTTATACGTTGACGGCGACCACGACGATGCCCTAATTTCACTACGAGATTATTTGCGCAGCACAGACGCTCTGTTAACCACGAGAGGCCCCCTTCACTACATTTGGCTAGGTGATTTCAACCGCCATCACCCCATGTGGGATGAACCACGAAACGCACATCTTTTTACTCCATCCAACCTCAAAGCCGCTGATTTTCTTATAGACTTTATTGCCACTAACAATTTACAGATGATCTTAGCCCCGGGAACCCCGACCCTGGAAGCTATGCGGACAAAGAACGAAACACGAGTCGACAACGTCTTTTGCAGCAATCGACTACTCGACCGTGTCCTCAGCTGCTACACTGACCCAGCTTTACGCCCACTGCTCACCAACCACTACGCCATAGTCACCATTATCTCCCTTTCGCTGGATCTGGCACCTGAACGACCAAAACGGAACTGGAGGAAAGTTAGTTGGGAAGAGTTCCGAGATGACTTGGAGAAGAGATTTGAGGAGCTAGGAGAACCAACGGAGATTCAAACGAGGGAAGACTTCGACAACCATTTCTCTGCCTTCGACAAAGCTGTTAGGGAGACAGTTGAGAAACACGTTCCACCAGTCAAACCGTCTCCTTACGCGCGCCAATGGTACAACGACGAGCTGAAGGCAATGAACACGAAGAAGAAAAATCTAGCAAAACAGTCACACCACAAACGTCACTCCCCAGACCATCCGATTCATGAGGAGTATCAAAGGTTTCGACAGGATGTGGGCAGAGAAATGGAGCATGCGAAGAAGGAACATTGGGAGGAGTTCTTGCTGGAATTAAGGAGGGACAACCACTGGGATGCAGCGAAGCTGGCTAAGAGGGGTTTCTCAGATGGCGGCCTCTCGCGGGTGCCAGACTTGGTAATTGAGGAAGAGGGAAGGAAGAGGACAGTCTCCGACAACGTAGGAAAAGCGGAAGCCTTCAAGACAGTTTTTTTTCCGACAGGCCCCACGGAATCGCTGGTACCAGAGGACGCTACTTACCCTCTGGAGGCTTGGAAGTTTCAGCTACCGGCTGATCAACAGGTTTTCCGGGCTTTCAAACGAATGAAACCATACAAGGCCACTAGAAGCGACTCCTTACCCAACGTCCTCTTCAGAGAATGCGCGGACTTGATAGCTCCTCGCTTCAGCCCTTTCCTTCGCGCAACTTTCACCCTCGCTCACTACCCAGAGGACTGGTCAACCAACGAAACCTTCGTGGTCCGCAAACCAGGGAAACCGGACTACCAAGCACCAGGAGCATGGAGACCCTTAGTACTCACGAGCTGTTGGGGTTGTCCTTCGAATAGCGTCATTTCGGAGATCACAGTCAAAGGAGCGGAATTACATGGACTGCTACCACAATTACAGTTCGGAGGCAGGCCAGGACGGAGCACAACAGATTCTCTTCACCTCTTCATCTCAACAGTCAAGAAGGCATGGCGCAAAGGGGAGGTAGTTTCGGCGCTAGCATTGGACGTGAAAGGAGCATACCCAAGCGTGGACTTGGAAGTTCTATACCATGAGATGAGGATGGCGGGGGTACCGAAAGAGATTGTCGAGTGGATGAGGAGAAGATACGCAAACTGGAAAACACGAATCCTCTTTGACGACTTCGCTTCAGATCCATTCGAGCCACCAGGAGGTTTGGACCAGGGAGACGCGTTTGCAGTCGTACAGTATCTTTTCTATAATGCGGGTCTTTTGAAACTAATCACTGGAAGAGCGAAGGATTTAGGCTTACTATTCATGGACGATGCCAAACTGGTAGCTCAAGGCGACACTTTCACAGAGACACATGGACAACTCGAGCAGCTGATGAACGACCCTGGGGGTGTTCTCGAGTGGGCCGAATCCCACAACTGCTCCTTTTGTCTAGAGAAGTTTCAACTAGCGGATTACACCAGGAAGCGGATCCGACATCCCACACGCGCCAAGAAGATGGTTCCATGGCGAGGAGGGAATATCATAGTAGGAGGAAAAGAGATAAAGAGGAAGGAAGGCATTAAATTGGTGGGGGTAATATTGGACAGCGAACTTCGATTCAAGGAGCAAGGAGCGATGGCAGTGGCGAAGGGAAAGGCTTGGTTGGCCCAATTCAGGAGGTTATCAAGAGTAACAGCAGGAGCGGCAGCTGAGTTTGCAAGGGAATGGTATATTGCGATGCTGAGAAGTGGGATGCTGTACGCAGCTGACGTCTTTCTGACTCCCCAGAGGCATCCAGGGACAATCAAAGGACTGAAACGCGAAGCGGGCAGGGACACCATACGGAAACTCACCTCTATTCAACGCCAGGTTGCCCTAATGATCACTGGAGCGCTCCCCTCGACTCCCACTGAACTCCTCGATATTCATGCGGACCTCTTACCTATGCCCCTAGCCGTTGACATGGTCCGCCAGCGAGCAGCAGTCCGAATCGCCACCCTTCCAACTACACATCCACTCACCAAACATGCTCAGGATGCGACGAACAGAAAATTCATCAAATCACATTTCTCTCCCCTCCACGATCTAATGAATACATTCAGTCTTAACCCAAGGGATACGGAAACGAGACTAGCGGTACGAAATCACGCAGGATGGGAATCGAAGGTGAAGATTCGGACATGGGAAGGGAAAGAGGACGCGCTGAAGCAGATTGAGGAGGACGACGCAGAGTTTCAACTATTCACAGATGGATCAGGGATCAAGGGAATGGTAGGGGCCTCAGCAGTGCTATACAGAGAAGGGCAAAGAGTATCATCGCTCCGCATGCGAGTTGGGAAAGAAACGGAACACGAGGTATCCGAAGGGGAATCAATAGGCCCCACCTTAGGCTTGGAACTATTGCGGAAAGAACAGGACGTCTCGAGGGTCTCTCTTTGGATCGACAACACGGCAGCGATTTCAGCAACAGGCTCCACGGTATCTGGGCCAGCTCATTACCTCATGGACCATTTCCACGCCTCACTCGCTTGAGTCAAATGTCGACATCCAGACCTGGAGATCACTGTAGGATGGGTACCTGGGCACGAAGGAGTCGAAGGGAATGAGGCAGCGGATGAGGAGGCCAAGGAAGCAGCCCTACGCGGGTCGAGCCCGACTCGGCTGCTTCCCCATACCTTCCGAAAATCCCTTCCAAAGAGCTCTTCAGCGATTCGGAAGATGTTCGCAAAGTCCCTCAACAAAACCAGAGACAACATGTTTCGACAATCCCCCAGATACTCCAGACTCCAGAAAGTTGCTGAAGGAGACGCAACTATGATAGCTCGAAAATTCCGAAAGCTAACCACAGGCCTCAGAAAACCGCACACCAGCATGCTGGTCCATTTACGAACGGGCCACAACTACTTATACGCCCATCTCCACCGAATCGGGAAGGTTGACTCACCACTCTGCCCAGCGTGCAAACGCGACCCGGAAACCACCTATCACTACCTGATCCAGTGCCCAGCACATCGAGGGGCAAGGGCCTGTCTGAAAGCGGAGGTTGGCTCGAGGAACATGACTACGGAGAAGCTGCTGAACGAGAAGGGAAGGCTAAAACAGCTTTTCCAGTACATTAATGACACAGGACGATTCAGGAATACATTCGGTGTGTTACCGCCAGTGGAAACCAAGGAGGACGACGACGCAGGTTGAAGGAATTTTCTCTCCTTTTTTCTTTTTTTTCTTTCTTTTTCTTATTCTTTTTCTCTTCTCCTTTTCTCTCTCTCTCCTCTCTTACCTATTTATACTACGCTACTTACCTCACACCAGTTAATGCCTACCCCCGCTAGGGAGTAGTGCCCACAATGGCGATCTCTTCGCTGCGAGACATACATAGTCTCAATGCACTTTGACACAGTTACATTACCTAGACATGGAACATTTACATACAGACAGTTTATATTTACATACATGCAGTAGAGTAGTGCCTACCATATCCTTCGGGACAACGGGCAATAAACACGGATCCCAAAAAAAAAAAAAAAAAAATCTTCTGGTTGCCTTTTCATTAACCTTGAACTAGGGATCGAATCGAATATATCCTTGATTTTACTAGAACCAAGGCAAGTGACTTCGGATGGTTATTTTTCGCAGCTAATCCATACATTCATTTCCAGTGGGTAGTCCACCTAGGATTCGGGGTATCCGCCGCTATAGATGTCGCCATTGCGACTATCATGATCGTTATTCTTCATAGAAGCATTACTGGAATGAAGAGGTAGATTCTCTCTTCACCCTACTGATCAACTTCCCTTGATTTAGAATGGACGGTGTCATTTCAGCGTTAATACATTATTTTTTCAGTACGGGACTTTTGACTAGGTAAGTAAGAGCATCATTGTCGATGATGTAGCTTGTTCGCTGAGCTCAACCTACAGCGTCGCTGCGATAATCTATATCATCTTGGTCAGTATCCATGCTGTCACACCTGATCGTCCGACTGATTTGCTTGCAGTTCGCCGCAAGCGCACAAACGGCGCTGTATCTTGGAATGGCTTTCCTAATTTCAAGACGTAGGTTCCTGTTTTTTTTTTGGTTCACCGGCAGATCGCTTCATTGACTGTTCTTCTTCCTCAGTTTACACGATATCTTTCCTCGAATTGTAAGCCCAATTTCTGAGCACCGATTCAGTGTCGCGCTTACTGTCAAGCAGGCTTAATGTCCGGAACCAACCACGAGAGGACCTTGAAGCGACTGCAGAAATTGGTTTCAGCTCCTTGAGGTTCAAGATACCTTCAAGCACTATAAATGGCAGCTCGTCCCTCTCTTCGAGCGAACCACTGCACGTCAGTTCCTTTGAGATTTGTCGGCTAGATTTCCGTTGAACATGCAAGCTTTAGAATACATGCCTGCGTTCAGAGGAGACGGTATAAAACCAGGAAGGATGCAAAAGTCGGACATCTTTTACATGGTTCGAGAACTTGCTGGATACATGGTAAATCACGGACCATCTCATGTTGCCATAGTGAAACATCTTCTGCGATACTTGCAATGAATGCTGTTTACCCAATCATACGAGCACTCTCCGCCTCGGATTGGGGAATGGAACGGGAACATGTGGCAAGATACATACACTTCCCGACTACGGCGCAATATGGGAAATTTTCCACCACTTTCTGTTCTTCTGGTGTGAGTGGAGTAACTTGTGGTCCTTGCATTGTTAAATAAAATTGTATTTTGTGAAATCTCAATCTTGTAATATCATTGAATCAAAGCATATAAGTACTATAAACAGTAAATAGGGAGGTAGTAACTATTTACTACATCTTGACTTGCACAGAAGAGTGGCGTAGTAAATAACTACTGCCCCCAAACAAAGCTCAAAGTAGACAGCTAGTAATTATTTACTAGCTGCCCACAACGAAGCTAAAGGGAGGTAGTAGATAATTACTACCTCCCCAGACTGCAAGCGCAATTGATGAGAATCAGGGAGATAGTAACTATTTACTATGTCTTAACACCACAGGAGAGTGGTGTAGTAAATAATTACTGCCCCCAAACAAAGCTCAAAGCAGACAGCTAGTAATTATTTACTAGCTGCCCATGACAAAGCTAAAGGGAGGTAGTAGATAATTACTACCTCCCCAGACCACAAGCGCAATTGACGAGAATCAGGGAGGTAGTAACTATTTACTATGTCTTAACTTGCACAGGAGAGTGGCGTAGTAAATAGTTACTGCCCCCAAACAAAGCTCAAAGCAGACATCTAGTAATTATTTACTAGCTGCCCATGACAAAGCTAAAGTGAGGTAGTAGATAATTACTACCTCCCACGCAGGATTTCCAACGAAACTGAAGGGAGGTAGTAAATAGCTACTACCTCTCCGGATTGCGCAGGAAGGAAGGTACAGCTGATTCTGCCAGCTTAATGCAAAAAATCACGATAAGTGCTGTGGGCTGTTTTGCAAAAGATCCCGATAACTTTTAGCACTGATATTTTGGAAGCATTCACCGAATATTTGGAATAGGTAGATTGTGTTGCAGAATATTTGGTAAATAAATAACAATAAAATCACCATAAATGCATGGCTATAGCGGGTGAAGGAGGGCCCATGGGAAAAAACTGACACCTCCCCCCTGCCCCGTGGTAGTGATGGCTATCCAACCATAACCTTATTTCACCCCTATACCCTAATTATCATAACCCTAACCCTGTATATTTTAACAGTGGGGGCAAGCCCCCACACCCCCATATCATCTTCAACCCCTAAACCCTAACCCCCTAACCCCTAACCAATGCTAACCCATAGTTTGGCAATGTTTTGATCAGATCTCTATGTTAGGGTTAGCACAAGTGCTAACCCTAATGAGATCTGACCAAAACATTGCTTAAATACCCTTTTTGGTAACCCTAACCCTAACCCTAATCCTAACATAATCATAATATTTTGCAAAATATTGCTTCAACATGCTAATTGGGACAATATACCCTAACCCTAACCCTAACCCTACCCTAACCTCACCTGACCTGATTACATAATCTTCCAAATATAGTCTTAAAAATATTTGGTAAACATAAATATGGTTGCTAGAATATTTGGCAAATCATCTAGCCATATATTCCTATTCCAAAATCTCAGTGCTAAAAGTTATCGGGATCTTTTGCAAAACGGCTCACGACACTTATCGTGATCTTTTGCAAAAGCCTAGCAACATCTAGTGGAAGGTAGTAGATAATTACTACCTCCCCAGACTGCAAGCGCAGGAATTCCAACGAAACGGAAGGGAGGTAGTAAATAGTTACTACCTCTCCCAGCTGGATTGCACATGAGAGGTGGTAAATAATCACTACCTCCCGAGCATGACAGAGTGACGAGCCAGTGAATAATCACCAGGATTAATCACTACATTGCCAGATTGCAAGCACGGGAAGTAGTAATTATTTACTAGCTGCCCCACAAACGAAGCTAAAGGGAGGTAGTAGATAATTACTACCTCCCCAGACCGCAAGCGCAGGAACCAACGAAACTGAAGGGACATAGTAAATAGTTACTACCTCTCCCAGCTGGATTGCGCATGAGAGGTAGTAAATAATAACTACCTCCATAATCACTCGCTTAAGAGAGCTAGTAATTAAATACTACATCTCCACACAAGCATGGGAAGTAGTAATTATTTACTACTTCCCCCAGATCAAAGCGGGCAGCTAGTAATTATTTACTATCTGCCCACAACGAAGCTCAAGGGAGGTAGTAATTATTTACTACCTCCCAGACTGCAAGTGCTGAAATTCCAACGAAACTGAAGGGAGATAGTAAATAGCTACTACCTCCAGCCAGATTGCGCATGAGAGGTAGTAATTAATTACTACATCACCAGATCACAAGCACCCCAGACAAAGCTCAAAGCAGGCAGCTAGTAATTGTTTACTATCTGCCCATGACACAGCTAAAGGGAGGCAGTAGATAGTTACTACTTCCCCAGACCACAAGCGCAGGAACTATGACAGTATTTTTCATCGGAAAAAGAGGCTGGATGGGAGTGTAACCTACTTAATGTACATAGTGGTTTGTGCGACTACAACCTACTTAAACATCATTAAATGTACTTTGTATGCTTACTTTGTGTCAACTAGGAGTTGATGACATACTTAGAAATACATTTGTGCGTACTGCTGATACCCAGTTATGTTTTCATCTACTTCTGAGTACCGGTGAGTACTGGTGAATCTTATTAGATTTTTCAAAAGCTCGACTGATACTCATTAATGTTCAGTGATGTCACAGGCACTTATGGTACTTAGACAAGTGGCCGCCCTATTGCAGGGTCCTACAAGGGAGCAGTCGGCCTTAGACTCGAGCCACTCAAGCCATTGTAGTATTGCTATTACTATTAGTAGTAGTGTGCGAACTTTACCAAAATCTTGCTGCAACTTCAATCTTGCAGCAAGATTTTGGCAAAGTTCTCACGGCCTTCCCAAGACCTTTGGCTTCAAAAGGACCAATAGTGCCTTAGAAGAACTCAGAAGTACACTTTTAAGTAGTTAGAAGTACTCAGAAGTACTCAGAAGTACACTTTTAAGTAGTTAGAAGTAATCAGAAGTACTCAGCAGTACACTTTTAAGTAGTTAGAAGTACTCAGATGTACTCAGAAGTACACTTGTAAGTAGTTAGAAGCAGGACTAACCACTGGTAAACTCAAGTAGTACTGAGAGATCTGTCAAACTAATCACACAAAGTGAACACCAAGTACACAAGAGAAGTAATGATTGTGCTTATGTACACACACAAAGTACAAAATATGTGCGAAAAGTACGTCCATCAAGCAGAAACAGCCAATTTTGACCAAGATGTACATTAAATGATGAAAAATGCTTTCATAGAATTCCCAACAAAACTGAAGGGAGGTAGTAAATAGCTACTACCTCTCCCAGCCGAGGGAGGTAGTAGTTATTTACTGCCTCCCCGCCTCACTGATGGGACATATTAATTATTTACTACATCCCTGACGAAGCTCAAAGAAGGGGGATAGTAAATACCTACTACCTTCCCTGACCACAAGCACATAGTAATTATATTCAGATGAGAGGTAGTAGATAATTACTACTGCCTGAGTGAACAGTATGAAAGCATTTTTCATCATTTAATGTACATCTTGGTCAAAAATGGCTGTTTCTGCTTGATGGACCTACTTTTAGCACATATTTTGTACTTTGTGTATGTACATGATTGTGATCATTGCTCCTCTTGTGTACTTGGTGTCCACTACATGTGATTGGTTTTGAGACATCTCAGTGCTACGTGGGCCTACTTGTAATGATTCTGTTTCTGCCTACATATAAGTGTACATTTGAATCTGTCTTGAGGTACTTCTGAGTTTCTCTAAGTACTTCTGAGTCCTTCTAAGGTACTTCTGAGTTTTACTAAGGTACTTCTGCTACTACTTATGCAATGTTATTATGCAGTGTTGTTCCTCTTTATGGGTTGAGCTCGCTCATTTGAGGCCAGTTTGGAATGGCTGTGTACAGCCTGGTTTTCCACTTCAATGACTATTGATTGAAATGGCTCCTGGCTGCTCCCTTGTGGGACCTTGCAAAAGGGCAGTCAATTGTCTAAGTACTAAGCACCTGTGGCATCACTAAAATCAGTCAGTCATTAATGAGTATCAGTCAATCTTTTAAAAAAATCTAATAAGATTCACCAGTACTCACCGGGTATTAGCAGTACACCCAAGTGTAATTCTAAGTCTAAGTACGTCAACAACTCATGATCAACCCAAAGTAAGCATATAAAGTACATTTAACTGTGTTTAAGTAGGTTGTAGCCACACAAACCACTGTGTACATAAAGTAGGATACACACTCATCCGGCCTCTTTTTCTGATGAAAAATACCATCATAGAACAGAGCTAGTGATTATTTACTAGCCTTTTCCGATGAAGACTACTCATGCTTGTGCAGCGAATATTCACTGAGCATATATTCACGTCTACTCAGACTTTGTGCAGTACATCAGGAAAAGGGGGGAAAAACTTTCAGGCACTTGCAGCTCGTTGTACAAGCTTGCACAACCCCAAAAAGCCCGAAAGTCCACAACCTCGCAAGCCAACCTGTTTTTTCCGCAAGTGTCGGATTTTTCCATACGCACCCACATCTTTTTCTGCACACAACGCTTATTCTTTCATACATACCATTCACTTCCTTTCAATAAAGAGGACAACTAATTCTTATACCAGTATTTATTATTTTTTAGTACAATTGTTATCAAAAATTTACTTGTGAGCTTGCGTGCAAGTAGAAAAGCTTCCGCAAGTGCCAAAAGCTCGCAAGTTTTTTCCCCCATTTGCTGATGTAAATATTCACTGACTATATATTCACTAACTATCTGGTAAGTAAACTCATAGGCGGAACGGTTCTTGACGACTGGCATATATGTTTCATGTGCCCTGTGTGTCTAGTTTGGTGACATAGGGTTTGACGGATATCTGAGTTTATGATATGTCACTGCAAGATTAGCCATGGAAACCAATGTATCAGGGTGATGTTCTTCCATGACTTGCTTGCGCATTGCGAGCACCTCCTCTTCCAGCTTTTCTGCCATATCCAACTTGCTAAGTTTAGAATATGTCACTGCAAGGTTAGCCATGGAACACAATGTATCAGGGTGATGTTCTCCAATCACTTGCTTGCGCAGTGCGAGCACCTCCTCTTCCAGCTTTTCTGCCATCTCCAACTTGCCAATTTTGTGATATGTCACTGCAAGGTTAGCCATGGAACGTAATGTTTCAGGGTGATGTTCTCCAATCACTTGCTTGCGCATTGAGAGCACCTCCTCTTCTAGCTTTTCTGCCATCTCCAACTTGCCAAGTTTAGAATATGTCCCTGCAAGGTTAGCCATGGAACGCAATGTTTCAGAGTGATGTTCTCCAATCACCTGCTGGCGCAGTGTGAGCACCTCCTCACCCAGCTTTTCTGCCATCTTTGACTTGCCAAGCATCTGATATGTCATTGCAAGGTTAGCCATGGAAAGCAATGTATCAGGGTGATGTTCTCCAATCACTTGCTTGCGCAGTGAGAGCACCTCCTCTTCCAGTGTTTCTGCCATCTCCAACTTGCCAAGCATGTGATATGTCGCTGCAAGGTTAGCCATGGAAACCAATGTTTCAGGATGATGTTCTCCAATCACTTGCTTGCACCATGGGAGCACCTCCTCTTACAGCTTTTCTGCCATCTCCAACTTGCCAAGTTTATGATATGTCAATGCAAGGTCAGTCATAGACCGCAATGTATCAGGGTGATGTTCTCCAAGGATTTGGCAGTTCAGCTGATGCACATCCTCATCTAGCTTTCTAGTTTGCATCCAAAAGCCACCATCATCAAAGACTCTTGCCAGACACTTCTTCACTTGCACTGTTGGTAATTGATTGGTCTGTATATTACTGGCATCTATTTTCAATTGGTGCCGAAACTGATAATCTTCTTTTGTCCCACCAAGTGGTATAGCCCGGCCAAGCAACAACATTGCTGTTTGCCTCATTTCTTCCTCATTTGAAATAGTTCCAGAGGCACATGTATGTATAACTGGGTGGAAGTCAAGGCTTTTTTTGATGGTATTATATGAAGCAAGTGACAATTGACACAACTCAACCACACTGTCATCCCAGGAGTCTTGATCTGAAAACATTGACAGGAATCTGTCCAATAGATTTATGGCTTCTGTAGGAGGATTTAAATCAACAGGACCAATGTCACTACCCTTGTAAGCTGCTGCACGAGTGAATATCTCCAAAGGAATGGCAGTTGGATGTAAATATGTACATGTTTGCATAAGAAATTGAGTGGCAGGACTGAGTTGTTCAAAACTCAATTGAAAGGCACTAAACATAGTTTTTTCATAACCATCTAGTGATCGCACTTTGTAATTGAGAATCTTAGTCTTTTTCTTATTAAAATGTTCCAAATAAGCTTTCAGTGTACATGTTGGAGTTATGCCAATATATGCACCAGCAGTTGAGACTGCAAGTGCATGGCAGCCAAAAGTATCAACAATCCTCGAAGCCTCAGCAAGGTTTACATCAGACCTTTCTTGCAGTGCCTGTCTCAGGAGTAGATCTACAGCATTTTCCTTGCTAAGATCACCGAAGGCAAGGTGATATCCAGGAGATGCCATTTGAAATGTCTCTGTGAGGCGGCTTGTAACAATCACATTACCATGGCTGCAAACTGGAATATACTCATTGAGGAAAACTTCCTTGTCATCAGCATTGTCAAAAATGCAAAGCCAATTTTGGTCCAATCTTGCTAGGAAGTTTTTGATATTTTTAACATCTTCACCAACACCTAGAGCATTTCCAAGCTCTTTGAAGTTAGCAGTTAGAGTAGCATTGGAACTGGCATTGAAAAACCAAACATTTGAGAACCTGTTAAAATAGTCTGGTATCATACACCATTTGGAATATTGATTTATTTTTTCTTACCTTGAAAGGTTCCTGGAAATGAACTTAAGAACTGCTTGTGTTTTACCAGTGCCTCCACTTGCAACAAGGGTGACAACATGCTGTCTAGGAGTAAAGGCTTCTTCAATGGACTTCAACAGCCTATTCACTACTTGGTAATCTGCATGATCAGGAAGCTGAAAGACAAAAGCAGTAGATGATGCCAAGCTGGAAATAGCTGACTGTGTGCTTGTCACAAGGACACCCTGTACAGAAGAAGGACAAGAGGAAAACCATTCCTCTACCACTGATACATTTGCTTTTTGCAGAACAAGGACTGCTGATGTGTCTGAGGTGACTTTGTCTGCTCCTGAGCTGGCCAAAGAATCAGCTGAAGTTGCATCTAGCAAAATAGTAGATTGTCTTAGCTAGGGTTAGATTGTATTCAATTCTGAGTCAAGTACATCACATACCTCTTATCAAACTGCTGTAAAAATTCCTCAAGCACTATTTGATTTGGCCCAATAATTGTCACTACTGGTGGAGCAAATATCTTGACCAATTCTCTCAGTGTATCCTCCCGCCCAACAAAATATGGAGCAGGAGAGGGACATTTCAGTACATCCAAAGTTGATACTTGAACTTGATCTTGCAGCTTGGATGATATTGTTTCCCAGATACCAAAGATCATATGTGTCTGGAAATTATCAATAAGTGCATTCATATTGCAGCTGTTCAGAGCACACATACCTGAAAGTGTTGGTGAATGTTGTTGATATCTGAGACACATGACATAGCCTCATTCTTGAGCTCACTCCTCTGTAGCATTCTTTGCAGCTGTTTCACATCCAAATACACTGCTGAGGCACCATTTACTTGCTCTAAGCATTTTTCCACCTGTTGAAAGGCATTATCAACAATAGGAGATGGCTTCAAATACTTTTGTCGGCTTTGAAACAGGACCATCATGCTCTCCATATCATTGAGGGCTGCCTTGGCTTTCCCCCATTCATCTTTGCATTCCTTAATTTCCTTCAAATGCAAAATTAGGCCTTGGTAGAGGAACACAATGTAGATTGCACACCTTACGTATGTCTATACCTTGACGTACCAAGCCAGCTGCCAGTTTGACATATGGTACATTGTCCAAAATGTCAGTAATTTCCTTCACCAAGCCCAGGATCTGGGAAGTGACTGAGATGAATTCTTCAATCCTTGACTTGGAGTCGGTTGTGCCAGTAGTCGCTGGCTCAAATAGATTAGGAGTAGATCGGAAGGTAGCAGCTGGCAAGATAGCTTTAAGACCATTCGCCACACTGAACCGTTTGTCAGTTTGTTTTCCTGTACGAGAGCGTTTCTGATCCATGCGACATGATGAACGATGATGGAGGTTAGAAGCAAGATCCGTACCATCAAAAGTAAGCAACAGTCTCACGCTAGAGAGATTTAAAAAAGGAAGGAGTCTAGAGCAAGGTCTTTCGGCAAGCAACCGAAACTGCCCCCGAGCTTTGGCGCTCCCCCTCTAGCGTGGGACTATGTCTTCGCTTACTAGAATCTTCGTCACCTCTTGACCTGCTCTTAGCTTCGTTGATTCTCGAACACTATTGCACTGAGAACTGCAGTTGCATGCTTGGTCTACGCCTCTGCAGATGAACGAGCTAGAGTGGCATGCATGAACAGAACCATGATTCCACTAGTGAGCGCGCAACAAATTCAGCGCAAGCTTGGAAGACTTTGAATGCTTTTCATCATTCTCGACTACACTAACACCGGAAACCAATACAAAAACTGGCACATGATACAGCAGGAAGAAGGGTACTAGCTCTACAGTATAACGACCACAACTAAAGATTGCAGAACGGCCGATCAGTAAAGCGGATGAAAGAAGGATGCGGACATTACTCACATTCTTTCCATCCACCCACTCTTTGCCGTCAATCTTGAGGTCAGAAGCAAGAGCACCCTCGAAGAACTCCTTCCGAGCAGCGTCAGCCGGTCGATCTCGGTGTAAGAGTAGGACTCCCAGTCAGGAGCAATATTGATGACTGGCTGGATATCCTGGCCCCGGGAAATCAGTGCACCAGCAATTATAGAGTCGTTAGCCTTGCTGAGGGCACTAATGGAGCCGAAAAAATATTTTCGAGAAGCCTCAAGACGGTTGAAGAAACCACCATCTGATTTGACGACATGAACGTCTGGGTGAGCTCATTGTTGTATTTGAAGTCTACCGCCAGAGAGAGAAGCCCTCCTTGTTGAAGCTGTGAATTACATTAGATCATGTAGAAAGCAAAAAAGGGATAAGACGCACTATTTGTACAACCACTCAAAAGCACCATCTTTGCCACCGGTGTCTTTGTCAGAGTACGCCCGCTTCATCCAGTCCTCAAGGTTGAAGTTGGATGTAGGAAGGTCGTCCAGAGGGGTTTTTCATCTTGGCTCGGCAGGAACCAAAGGCTCGTCTTCCTCCTCAACTTCCTTTGCCTTGGGCTTGGGGGCAGCGGCAGGCTTAGCCTCCTTGGGCTCCTTCTCCTTCTTCGGAGGAGTGAACTGACTATCTTTCTCGATGTGTTCGGCCTCACCGAAGACTTCCTTTAGCTGTGTTTGGTCAACAATGGTCTCGAGAAGACGCATAACAGCGGGATATTTGGCGTGGAGGAGCATCGAAGCTGATAGAAGCGGTACGCTGCACGAAGGCAGCAAACGCAAGTTCGGCAAGGTGATACGTTCGCCAACAAAGAAGGTGTTTGCGGAGAGATGGTTGTTTAGGATGCCTGAGAGTACGCTCCTGGCGCTTCAAAAGGAAAGTTCAGTAAGCCGATGCACAACTGAAAACTACAAAAACGCACGGGTTTCGAGTAGAAAATTCTACCGGCAGACAACCATACGTGAAAGAACTAAACTCGGATGTCAACCAGAGAAGCATCTTTTGGGCTTGATCCCAGTAGCCCAGAGTTTGGAGCCAGAGTGGCAATCCGATTAAAGATTGATACATGATTATTGACTCACCGTACTCACTTCAGGCAACCACTATATATGACCTAGTTAGGATAGAAAACTGATGTACCTAAACTATCCTAAGAGGTTACTTTTTGGGGCATTCTGCCCAGCCAATATTTCAGTGAGGCAGCTGCCCACCTGTGCTCAATTTTTCCAGGCAGCAGCCCATCAATCCTGTCTTGATCAAAATCACTGCCCTGCGTACCAGGCAGCTGCCTAGTCAGGGCTGGGCAGCTGCCCAACTTGTCACATGTCACAGGTGTCTGGGGTCCCTCTGGGCAGCTGCCTGCCGTTTTTCACCAATTTGGTCCTGAATTCCTCCCATCATTTTTTAGTTCATTAATTTCATGAGTAGATGGTACATTTATCTTATTGACACAATACTACCTGATATTTCAGGGCAGCTGCCTATGTTGCTGGCCATGTATCCGACCATTGATGATCTTATTGACTATTGTCCACCTTAGATAGTGCCACACTATATTTATATTATCAAAGATACCAACATATAAGTATATACATAATCAGGGCAGCTACCCACCTTAGTTAGTGCTACACTACATGTATATATAATATTTATATCGCCAAAGATACCAACATAGGCTATACATAGGCTATGTACATAATCTGGGGCAGCTGCCCACCTTAGTTAGTGCCACACTATATGTATATCAACAACGATACCAATAAATCTCACTCAAGTTGGTATATGGGGCAGCTGCCCACTCAAGTTGGTATACGGGGCAGCTGCCTACTCAAGTTGGTATATGGGGCAGCTGCCCACTCAGGTTGGTATATGGGGCAGCTGCCCACTTAGGTTGGTATATGGGGCAGCTGCCCACTCAGGTTGGTATACGGGGCAGCTGCCCACTTAGGTTGGTATATGGGGCAGCTGCCCACTTAGGTTGGTATATGGGGCAGCTGCCCACTCAGGTTGGTATACGGGGCAGCTGCCCACTCAGGTTGGTATACGGGGCAGCTGCCCACTCAGGTTGGTATACGGGGCAGCTGCCCACTCAAGTTGGTATACGGGGCAGCTGCCCACTCAAGTTGGTATATGGGGCAGCTGCCTACCTCACTTAGTAGATCACAATATAATGATAATTACAAGTTAAATATATTCATATAAGCATAAAGTACCTAAGTAACAGCTACCTAAGTACATTGACATATTCCACAGATACACAATACTATCCTACAATGACATAACACTTAAGTGTTGTTCCTACGTTTCGGAAGATTCGCTATAGGTCTTGGGGCTTGAGTTACAGCCCCAGGAACATCCTCATCGCGCTTGCGCTTCTTCCCTAGTGCTCCTGTTAGCCCTCCCTGGTCATTAGGAACCTTCATACCACTACCACTCATCTTCCCAACCTTCCGGTCAAGTCGTGCTCGCTTTTTCGGCTGTCTGCTTTCTAAATCCTTGCTCACATCCCGTTGTTCCTCTGCTGGCGGAGGCGCAGTATGGACACGGCGCTTCTTCGTGGGCACAGGGACGACGGACTCCTCTTCCGGCGGACCAGCAATAGGTACGCGGCGTTTCTTTGTGGGCACAGGGGCAACAGACTCCTCTGAGTCCTCTTCTGCAACCCTTGGCTTCGCTGGCGGAGCAGCGACAGCTACGCGGCGCTTCTTTGTGGGCACAGGGGTGACAGACTCCTCTTCCTCTGAGTCCTCTTCTGTAGCCCTCGACTTTGCTGGCGGAGCAGCAGTAGGTATGCGGCGCTTCTTCATGGGCGGAGGAGCGACTGGAGCGTTGGACTCATCTGCGTCCTCTTCCGCAACCCTTGACTTCGCTGGGGGAGCAGCAATAGCTACGCGGCGCTTCTTCTTTGTGGGCACAGTGGTGACGGACTCCTCTTCCTCTGAGTCCTCTTCCGCAGCCCTCGACTTTGCTGGCGGAGCAGCAGTAGGTGCGCGGCGCTTCTTCGTGCGCGGAGGAGCGACTGGAACGTCAGACTCATCTGCGTCCTCTTCCGCAACCCTTGACTTTGCTGGCGGAGCAGCAGTAGGTACACGTACACGGCGCTTTCTTGTGGGCGGAGGAGCGACTGGAACGTCGGACTCATCTGCGTCCTCTTCAAGAACCGCGCTGTCCGCCTCTCGCTCTGGGGCATCTTCCTCTGTATCATCTCCACCGACAACCTTGAGCCGTCGCACTTCCGTAGCTGCAACGTACGATTTCGAATGAAGGACCTTGGTTAGCACTAAAGGATCTTTACCATCCAGAGACACCTGCGTTACGATCCCAACGTTCGCTCTATCTTGATAACTTAGAGCCTTTTCATCTAAGTAAATGGACTGTGTTGAGTAGTGCGTCCACACAATTAACCAATGAACTCACCTTCATCCCAAGGGACAAATCGACAAAGGTCCTCTTCAAACAGCTCGGTAGGCTTACGACCGTCATCATCGTCATCGCCGTCAGCCCACAAAGATGCCCTACCTTCCTCCTCGCTATCCCCCAATCCCTCCCGACTCATCGCTCGCGCTTCCTGTTGCCAAAAACGAATTCGATCACCTACAATCACTTTGAGGGCGTTCTTTTGGATTCCTGAAACTGCTGCAAGACCACCTGGCGCCCCAATGGCTTTCAGTCCCCGCGGGTAGTTCACGAGTTTCACTTTCTCCCTGTAACACATATCGGCGAAAGCGGGACCCCATTTCATTCGAGTGATCTTGCTGTTTGGGCACAACGTTTCTGAAATTCGCCTCGACATTCAGAGAAGCAAGGTCAATAAAGGTGAAAATTACTCACGTAAGTCGTGAACCCAGATATCCTTCACTAAAGCACGTAGCGTTGCCTTATTCGATTTATCGCCCATATACTTGTTGATGATCTTCTGCTTTTGTGGATCGAGCGACACGCCTTGCTTCTTGCGCATGAGCTGGGTATGGATCATTGTCCCGTAATCAATACACTGGTCCCGCATCTGCGATGGGTTATCCTCCTTCATACCGAGGTAGTAGGGATCCGAGCCGAACGCAACTGCTCGTGCTGAGATGCCGTCAACGATCCATCCAAAACATGAGACCTGATACGTTTCCCAAACTTGTCGTCCCTATAAGCGCAGATAATGAGTTAGCGGAGAATAAACAGACAAGATCAAAACATACCCTATTGTTGAAAGGTCCCGCTATTTTGACCAGCTGTTTCTCTGACAGCCCCTCTAAACGTTTCTGAGCCGTTTGGCTCGCAATTGCGGTTGAGTACCACTCGAGGATCTCCGCAAATTCCCCCTCAACATCATCCACCCCCTCACATTTGTCGCGATATGCTTCACGAATTCGTTTCTTGAAATGAGCAGTCGACTCGTCCTGTGCTTTTGTCATTCCCAGTCCATCGGGATGTGTTGCATACGCCTGGAATGCATTCCAGGGATTCAGCGATCTTGTATCAGACACCGTATCACCAACGGCTGATAGGATGGCGGCGAACGTCTTGCCTTCCTTATCAGCCAAAGCTTGCAGATCGTCCTGATACTTTTGACGAATAGCTTGTGCTTGTGCAATCGCCGATCTCGACAAACGTCCGCCCTTATTCTTTGATTCCCCCTCTGCCCCCTCTTCATCAGTGTCGTCGTCGTCATTAGCACGGGCGTTCTGCGGAGGTCGAGTAGTTGGAACGGCAACCACCTTGCCCGTCTTACTGCGTGATTTATCTCGAGGCTTTCCGTTAGCGGGAGGCGCAGGACGAGATGATTCATCTCGGGGATTAGCTGCTTTCCTCGACCCAGTAGGAGCCGTCGCAGAAGCCCGGGATTTTGGGGAAGGAAGAGGTGCAGGTACTTTCTTGCCGGCAAGCTCCAAGAGCTTGTTTCGTCGTGCCATTCTCGCTTTCGCGATCCTATCCATCTCCTGGTCGGGTTTGTCGGGGAGAGTAGGTGGTCGAGATGGAGTGGGATGCGTTTCATTCAGTCCCTCGCGAGACTCGTCCACTCGACGACAGAGACTGTCGGCTTCAAGTTCTACCTGCTCCTGCTCCTGCTCATCCTGCTCTTCATCTTCCTCCTGCTCCTGCTCCTGCTCATCCTGCTCTTCATCTTCCTCCTCCTCCTGCTGCTCTTCGTCTTCCTCCTCCTCCTGCTGCTCTTCGTCTTCCTCCTCCTCCTGCTGCTCTTCGTCTTCCTCCTCCTCCTGATGCTCTTCGTCTTCCTCCTCTTCCTCCTCCTCCTCCACGTCCCCCAATGTACTCCAACCTGATGCGACTTTGTATCCTGTGGATGGGCACGGAGAGGAAGGTGGAACACTCGAAGATGCAAGCCCGCCGGTTCGATATGGCTGACGGATGGGACTGGGGGATGGTTCTTTGCCACCCAAAGGTAGCGACAAATCCTTGAACAAACGTACAAGGCTTTCCGGTGTGTCAGGAACCACCTCCTCCCGAGTGATTGCAGCGAACCGAGATAGAAACGCTTTCTTTGTTTCTAGGGTAAGCCACCTTTAGCTGCCAGATCGATGCATCAAACCAGGGAGATTATGCATTTTTCCGGATACATCAAAATGGGTGATCTCCCATCCCCCTACAAAATGTGTCAGGTGTGTGCTGGGCCTGCCAGGCCTGGGCGGGGGAGTATAGGGTCCCTACTGTCTGCTATCACCCCAGTCACCGCTCACTGTCATAATCGCGCCTCGCGCCCAATGCTAGGCCAAAATTGGAAATTGATAATTGATCAATGTTCTGATCAATATCCGGCCTGCCGTCCAACGGGCCCCATGCATTGCTCGCGATATCGCGCCCACCACGCCCACGGCCGCCAACCATTACTACGGCCCTGAAAATCATCCCGCCTGTTCTGCTCGCCATTGCCTACAGCATACGCAGCACTTTCTAAATTAAGCCATGAAAATTCCCGAAAAATCGCAAAAAAAAAAATCACAAAAAAATCAATTGTTTCAATCGTTTCACATGAAATCTGGATACACTATTTCCGTTGCTCATCACTGCGTACAGCGTACGCGACACCTTCTAAATTCGGCCACAAAAAATCCAGAAAAATCACGAAAAATCAATGAAAAATCAATCATATTATTGTACACAAACGGTTTAGATATACTAACGATATGTCCGTATGGCATACAATATAATATTACCAACGAGCCAACGAGTGCGTAGCAGCTACACCTCTTCCGCCACTTCCACCTGCCATTCTGTCCTCTCTTCATTCCCCTCCTCTGAGTCTCATCCCACCCTAATGCACCCATGCGGCATGATGCTTTGGTGGTATATACTGATTCGGGTAGATGGCGGGCCCTTGAACGAAATTCAATTGACAATAACCTCAAATGAAATTAGACTCACTGTATGACCTATCCAACTTCCTTGTCCTGCTTCCAGCGATCCACCAGCACTCAATCAATTGCATGGGCGGCCCTTACTCTCACTTGGTATGCAGACCGGCGGTCATATCCAGACCATACGATCCCTCCCTCCAAGAAAAACTCTGTGCCAAAGGCGACCAATCGCAGCTCATTCTACACAAACGGAGCACGACTCACCTTCCATAACAGCATGAGAGGAGATGCAGTGGTTACAGAACCACGAGAGCCACGCTTGAGACATGATTGCTCCAGCAGCATACCAATGTTTGGCTGAGAAAAGAGAAAAGTCCTATGGAAGGCTGGAGGGTGATGGCTGCTGGAGAAGGAGGAGGGTTAAAATCAGTGACTCTTGTGCACTCGATTGATGAATATCGATGCTGACCACTTCCGGACGCAGGAGCTGGATTGGCGTAAGAAGTGATCGCGGTAGCACAAGAAAGGACTAGCGAGTAATGTATTCGACGTACTGCAAGTTGCCACTGTTTTCCAAGCAGTGGTGCCTGCCGTCGAATACCAGTCAAATCCACGGAAGAGGGTGAGTTAGTCGGTAAGCCAAGACAATCACTGGAAGAGCTTTGTCGTATACGAAACCGCAGTTAGCCGAGAAATTTAAACATCTGAGACGCATTGGTAGATGTAAGTAATGATTCGGTAAATCAAGAAGGTGGATAAATCAAGCTCACATGAGAAGATTTCGTGAACCTGACCGACCTCTAGGTGTGTGTTGAGCTGAAGGAATATGAGGTATCTATTGCATTGACTTCAGACGAGAGAACACGGGAAAAAATCAGTGCTTTACTCGCCTGATAATTCCACCCTAAACCACGCAAAGACACCGTCGCGCACAAAGCCCAATATACTCTTCCCGTCCACGAAAGTCCCTAGGATTATCCCTTCGATGCCTATACACCTTCCAGGGGTCAACCACCACAAGCATATGTAGCGCGTTAAACAGACACGTTCCCAATGTCGACCCCATGGAATAATCACGCCACGCATGCCCCGTTTGCAGCTTATCGCTCGACATGAACACAAAAATGCTGGAGTTCTGAATGATTGACCACTGTTGGAGGTACTAATGGACCCTGGAGTGAGAGGTAAAGGCATAGGTTGAGTGCCTTGATGCAGAAGTTGGACGTTGAACGGGATACTAACTCGAAGAGTGTGATGGCGAGGCAGTTCTCTAAAATTGTGCGTCAGCAAAGACAATGGTGACACATATCTCGCCAGATCCAAGGTCGGGCCCTCGGGGATATTCTGCAGTAAGAAATAACTCACGACTCGGATAATTGCAGAACTGAGAATAAAAGAAAGTCGGCCAGCACAGGATCTTGCGGATCAAGAATGAATTATTAGTATAAAGAGCATAAAGTAGTGAGGAACTCACCTTGAGCACAATGAAAGTTAAGGTCGAGGAAAGAGAAGTTCGTTGAATGCGACCGTGAGACTCTCAGTCAAAGACTAAAAGTCATGTGGAACTGGGCGCTTCAAAGTCCGCGGAGTATCCGATACTTCTTCGGGACATCCGAAGGTCAAACGTTGACCGTCCCTCCAATGGGCACCAATGTTCATTAGGACGCGGAACTATCGGAATACATTCTCTCAAGTAAAATAAGTCTAATTCTGAAAGTATAAAGACTTTGAATCAGTCTGCCATTGTTCAGAGACATGTCTACCGACATCACCACAAATGTTGAAAAGTATTTGGGATGTATATAACATTCAGAGGTGACGGTTACCTCTCAAACTGTAGTATTTTACTCTATATGATACCTAGGTTCAATCTGTAGCCCCCAAAAGTTTCTGTTGGCGATGTCTTATATTCATGAAAAATGCAATGTCGATATGGACTCAGAAATTCTAATCCTTCCATATATCCTTTCTCGGACAATGCCTCTCGGAGTATAATTTGCTAAATCAAAGATATAATGAAACCGTGACTGATATTTTTTGGATCTCCCTACCTTTAGGACACTCTCTTCAGTGATATTTGGCAGAAGTTCATCACTGAGGACGATGAACTCAGTTCTAAATGTACAGTATTCAGAATAAAATAGAGTGTTATCAAGGTTATTAAACTCATTAAGCAATTTTTTAGGATATTAGAGACCGGATACATGTATTAAAGTTATTCCGAAGAATCCGGATGATATCTGGTATCATCTCGCTGCTTGAGGTCGTCGTTTCGAACGAGGAGCTCAGCAGAAACGCCCGTTAAGCGCCCACGGACCGCGTTTCCGAACGTGATTCGTTTGCGATCTCACGGTTGAGCTTTGCTCTCAACGTTCGACATGATGGATTACCACTCAAAACCACGCTAAAACTTCCTCAAGGCCCTGGTACATCCATCTTTCCTGTTTATTGTGCTTAATCAGTTTTTTTTGACTTTCTCCTGTGGTTATAGCTCTTAAATAACTCTTCAATCTTTTCTTACGGATACCACGCCAATCACGACATCATTGAACTTCAAGCCGAGCTCTTAAATGGTATTCATGTTTGTGGGCTCGCTCCGTCCTCTTGCAGCAGAAGGATTGAAAGGGAATATACAAGAACGAGATCCACGAGGTACGTTTATAATCAATCGTTTTTCCAGTATATACTCACTTTGCCTTATAGCCTTATCGAGGGGCCAGCTATAAGTACTCATTCTGGGTGGCGCAAATTGCTTCTTGTAAACACTCCGAGTCATAGCGCTCCATATTCTTTTGCTACTCCTCGCATTCTCCATCAATAATGCCCAAGATCTCTGACTGCGAGAGCGATGTGAGATTGGGTCGCCGGCAAAGACAAAACGATAATGGTCCTGGTCCTAGGAAGCTTCCAAGAAAGCTTGAGGGATTTGCGGGACATGTGAGTCAAGATTATGATCCACATCAACTTTTGAATACTTACCGAATTATAGCTGGGGGGTTGGAGGATAACTGCGCAAGACGGTCCTATCCAACCTGCAACCGAATCCTCTGGCGGTCTTGAAGGGGAGCTTCGGTTTTCTCCTCCTCCTTCACCAGTTTCATCGGAAAGCTCTGCCTCTCAGCCTGCACCACAAGCTGAGAGAAACAATTCGCCTTCTCCGAATGTGATTCGTTTGTTGAATTTTGCTCTCGACGCTCATCTACGCTCATTCAATACGACGAATCAACGACGAATTATCATCCAAAACCTTCCTAGACCTTTTCGAGCCCACGGTACGTCCAGCTTACTTGCTTATGGTGCTTACTTGGAAGTTTTCCCCTGGTTTTAGCTCTCCCTGCATCGACTTGACGTTGAACTTCCCCGTAGGTTCAAACTTTATTTCCCTCCTCAATCCCCATTTCTAATACCCTGAAGTTTTTAGTAGCTGCTGCCGTGATGCTTTCGATCAATAGAGCAACACATATCCCTTTTCCAATACGACGACTCGACCTGGACACGAGTCGGTCCTTTCTCACTGATTCGTCTCCGCTGCTTCTGTTGGTTCCGAGTGTCCCGTATCATGCACAAAGGTGAGCGTCAAGGTTGTTATGCACATACGTGCTAATTTGAACATGTTGGTTTAGGTCCAGTTGATGAGGCTAGTAGTCGACTTGTGGCTCTCACTGCCTTCACTACTACCCCCGCTCATCTCCTTATACCACCGTCGTCGACGTCACCGGATGCAGGCGTTACAGAGATGCCCATCGGGACTCTTGGTGACGACAGCTTTGCCCTGTCCATCTAGCCAACCCTAACGCTCAATATCAACATCACATTGTCCTCGCCTACGCTCTTCCCATATCGTTCCCTCCCATCCCAAATGTTGCGCTATAGCTCTATTGCCCAGTCCGCTCTTCACTGTCGACTCTCGCTGGGATTACTCTCAGGATCGATCCCAAATAAGACGCGGGATTTGCTCTTCTACTTTTTGGGGCTTGCTCTCTCTCTCTCTCCCTACGATTCTGACTTTAGAGATGCACAAGTCGGAATCGTTACACGTCGAAAGGAAGTGATAAGAAAGTCCAGGTGTCCAGCAGAGTCTTGATCGCAAGGGTACGTTACATTTCCTGAATTCTCACCGGTTCGAGCTCTAGGATTAATTTGAGTAATATCTGTCTATAGTATACACATCGAGGCGTAAAATAGGTGGAATAAAACTAGGGAACGTCTAACAGAAGACCTATCTCGAATCTCATCCAACCTCCGCCGAAACCTCACTTCCTTCCATCCTCTGAAGACCATGACCTCTACCCGTTTCTGGACATGCAATTTACGTCAACTTCGTCAGTGCATGGCTCATCCAATGAGTAGTGATTGGTTGCCAACGGGGACAAAGTTGACGAAGTGGGTGACAGCGGGGATTCGAACGATAACGGGGAAAGTTCAGATGATGAGGAGCTGTGGGAAGGAGGCAAAAGGGATGAAGAGAATGATGAAGAGATAGAGCAGGAGTCGAAAAAGTGGACCGGTCAGGAGGGTCGTGGTAAAAGGGGCTCAATTTGATCGATCTTGTGTAGGGCTACGTAGCGTGTCGGTCAATGTATTTTTTTTTTTTTGGCGATTTTTTTTCGGATTTTTAGCAGCATTTTCGGAAATGATCGCGCTCATCGCTGCAGATAATGTCCAGGGTACGCACAGCATCGCGACGAGCTGGATAGCAAAGGCTGTCAACCCTGTCAGTAATGATGTGCGCGACATCGAGGGAAGAGTGCGCTGGTCGGTGTGCGTGCAGCGGAGATTGATGAGATTGATGATGGAATCGGCGATGCGTTTCCGAGTGGCAAAGGCGGGACGGCGGGCAAGGGTGATGATCAAGGCATTGAGGGGGCAATGCAACAGTGAGCAGCATGCGGGGGTGGCGTGGTGGGTGGTAGGGAGCTGATAGTGATATGACCCAGGTATGGTAGCCACCAAAACCCCTACTGGTAGGAGGAAGGGAGATCATGCATTCTGATGTATCCTTAAAAATGCAGGATCTCCCTTGTTTGATACATGATTCTAGCAGCTAGGGCTGGGTAAGCGCTTTCCTAGTCTCCTGGGACACCGTCGATGTCTCCAGCGCCTCGAGGTATTCCGACATCCTTTCATCAACAGCTTGCGCTGTGCCA
>ML769635.1:0-91893 GCA_009733575.1 Gymnopus androsaceus JB14
ATTTTAGCTGTAATTGCTTGGATTTGGGCACAAAGGTGAGTTCTGTTATGACAAACGGACTCTACTAACTTCCTTGAGTGTAGATTATAATTGGCACATACGTATTCAGTTGATAAATCTGGCTTCAATAAATCGCACCTTGACCATCCTTATTGTGGTGCTTGTTTTGGCACATTCGGCAGGGCGCTGTCTTGTTCGAGTGGCCCTTATTATTCCAGTTGTATATATACTATCAGTGGGTCACAAATTTTCCTTTTGACTCCCCTCTCATGACTCTCATGACTCCCATGGCTCTTGGTTTGACTTCGGTAATTTCTTCCAGTTGCAACGAATGTAGTATTGACAAAATAGGAATATAATTGGTCCGGTCATGAGTACGATCACCGCAGTATCTACCAGAAGTGTTTTATCGCTGCCAGGGCATTTGAATGCGAATGGGTATTGCATTATTAGGGGAGTTTTGAACCACGTAGGGTAGTGGGAGAGAGTTCTGCGCAGTGAGCCTTCTTTTTTTCATGAATTTTACATTCTCCCGTTTATAAGACTCATGTGTCTTAGTTAAAATATAATACTATCACCAAATCTTTTATCCATCGAATCTTGCTGGATCTCAAGAATTTTTTCAACACGCGTTAGACGCGAAAAGTACGTTGGTTGAATACGTCGTTGAGCCGTTGTTCAACCTGGTTTAACGGCTGTTTGACCATTTTGAGGTGGATTGCGATAGACAGGCAATGTGTGGTTTAACGCCGTTTGGTTAAACACACCTACGTTATAATTTTGGTGCCCGCACTGGCCCTCGATCCCATCGTCATCTTCCGAAATGCAAAGGAAAATCCCTCGCTTTGTCGCTGTCGCTGTCTCTCTGTAATCTTATATGGTCAAATCTATTGCAGCAAAATCGAACCAGTCTCCTTTCCGACATGGTGCAAAAGATTCGATTACTCTGTCCCAGAGGAACTCGCAGTTGCTTCGATTCAACATTGATCATCGTGTTAAATGCTGCTTAAAGATATCGATTAATCCACCGTTCGGACGTCATCTTCTTTTCTCGAGGTTTGGTAGGAGCTTTCTTTGCAGGCTGCGCGCGCCATGAGCATTTCCTTTATTCTGGTAGATCCCTCTGTTGCTTTCCAGGGCATTTCGAGGAGCTATAGGCCAATCCAAGCGCGCTGAAGTTGACACCATGTTGATATTATAGTCATATTTTGCAACCATATTCAATTCCCCGCCTCCTGGACGCCTTCATGATACGAGCCGACACAAAGGAAACATGTTCCGCATAGTGAGCGTCGTACGTTGCTCCAATTGTTGGTCGAGACTCTCTTCGCTGTAAAATTTTCTACAGGCTTACACAGCACGTCTCGATTTTGCAAGACATTATGGTCAAAGAGAAGAAATCAGTATGTTTCAATTGCCATTCATCATTCCTTCTTTGGTTGCACTTTGTATCATTCGGAAACATCGCGCGAAAGAGTACGCTTTCGTGTGATGATTATCGAGTCAACGAGTCGGAGGCGGGATTCACACGTCCCCGCCGCCTTCCCGTACTTTCTTAGGGCCCGGTGTCACTAAGGAATGAGTATGCTCCTCGAAACCGGGAGATGCTTGAGGAAGAGATTGGATGGCTTGATGTTCTTTCGCGATTCCAGATGCTCCTTGAATACGTGCGTTTGAAATCTTCTGAAGATGCTTTATGATGGGGGAAACTTGGGTTGTTTGTGCCCCAGCGTATACGGGCTTGCTGCGGAGGAATGTTCAACCAGATTATTGGTGAGATAGTTCGTTTGGATATGCAACATTCAAGTTCGTCGCACTGTATACGGGCTTGCCGCAGAGGAATGGTTAACCAGATTACTAGTGGGATAGTTCGCTTGGATGTGTGTCATTCAAGTTCGTCGCAATGTATACGGGCTTGCTGCAGAAAGAAATGGTTAACCAGATTACTGGTGAGATAGTTCGCTTGGATGTGTGATGTTCAAGTTCGTCGCAATGTACACGGGCTTGCTGCAGAGGAATGGTTAACCAGATTATAGCTTGACTGGTGGGATAGTTCGTGACATTCAAGTCCGCCGCGCGTCTATGATTTTTTAATTTCCTCTCTTCTTCAACCTTTTACTACCACGGTCATCACAACAATTTATCGCTGCAAGCCAATGCCTCCTTCCAGAACCGTGAAAACGCACAAAAAGGTCCATCCCTATAGACATCTGAAGTATCTCCTTCAAGATGAGTTCGTGAGTGGCATTCTACGTTCTATTTACTTATAGATATTGAGATTGACCGACGTTCGACTAGGATTCTGGTACAAAAATTTCTTCCTTTGATATAGAGTATGCAAAATGGAAGTTCTCGTTCGAGGTGAGTTTTGCTTTCGAGCTACGCCACCAATACGACATTCATTTTTCCAACTTTCAGATTGGCGTTGCTCTAAATAAAGCACAAAAGGAGGATCCTCATGCAATGGATACAAGCGCATAGGGTTTGTGTCACTGTCTGTCTCTCTTGCATCGTGTATAGGTGAGTCCTCCTGGGGTTTTTAATACGCAGATGTTAACTGACTTGCATGGTTGAAAGCAGTCCGTTGAACAAGTGGCTTTGCTCGGGTGGAAAGGATCACCTAGGCCACGTTATATATATCCCAAGTTACCTATTGAAGACTCACGACCAATTGTGGCGGATGAACGTCATCTATACCACCACTTTCTCTTGTTGTATCATTATCTACTCGCTATCTCCAGGAAGCTTGTTTCGGACTTCTGTTTAAGGCTGGGGGTCGATTCAAATGCTTTGGATGAATTTTCTGGCACATCTTTGGTACGTTACGTTCTTGTTCCAGGTCTGTTCTGCATCCTTTGCTAATCCCAAAGATTATCATCAGTACTACCAACCAAACTGTCTTTGCTCTGCTTGTAATCATAGTCATTGGGACGAGCAGAAGTGTCTGTTTGGTGCGTTACTTCAAATGTTTCCATGTCATGTACTCATAATAACTCGTCTCTAGTAGTATCATATCACCGACTTATCGAATAATACAGCTTTAATGGACTACTTCCATTGGTGCGTTTGCGTTCAAGACGAAGTATGTGGTCCGTTAACCAATCGCACCTTTTCTAGTACGTTTCAACTATTCAATCTATGCCTCACATTTCTTTCGAAGTTACACTCCTCTAGTGAACTTGTAATTTGAAAATAGTATACACGTACCTCCTACCTACATCTTCATCTTGTCGCCGTTGCTGGCTATCTAGGAACTGGCCGTGTACTACACACTTATTTTCTACTCAGGTGGTCTTGGTCCACTCCCGCGCCTCTCATATATATCGAGACACAATTCAGACATGGACTGCTGAGTATAAATGTAAATCTAGGCGTCCTTTCCCCAACTTTGGCCTTGGAATGACTCTCACGAAATCTCTCGGTGTAGCTCTAGTTACTGGCGCCGCTCAAGGAATTGGCAAGGCCATCGCCATCCGTCTTGCTTCTGATGGTTTTAAAGTGGCATTGAACGATCTACCAAGCAAGAGAGAGCAACTTGAAGCTGTAGCTCGGACTATCGATCAGAAGCGCGGCCGGGGATCTTTCGTCGCTCCTGGGGACGTATCTCAGGAGATAGAGGTGAAGGAAATGGTGGAATCCTCCTCGAAGGCTCTAGGTGGTCTGGATGTGGTAAGTCTCATGTCAGACGTGTGAGCTGCACTGGTCAGTGACGATGACTTATAGATGGTCGCGAATGCAGCAATAAACGGTGTTTACAAACCGATTATAGAGATGCGTACGTATTCATCCTACTACCAGAAATCTGAACTGACGGTCGTTTTTGCTAAAGCCATCGAAGAGTGGGCAAATAAACCTACGCGGTCCATTCCTATGTTATAAGTATGGAGCTAGTGGGCGTCCCAGAGGCAGAATCATTGGCGCTTCATCAGTTGCGAGAGTTTTGTTCAGGCAGACTGTGGTTTAGCGGCCAGTTCAACACCGTTAAACAAGGGACAAGAATGCATGGTCTGTATACATTAGTGCTGCTGTTTACAATGTCCGTTTATTCAGGTATGCGATTTTGGTTGCAAAAAGTTGATCATCTCTCACAACATCTTCATCTAGGAAAGCTATCGTGGCAGATCAGGCACTGAACGCGACATGGAATCAAAGGGATGTATGCATTGTATCCTGTCGAGGTCGACGTGGCGCAGAAACTGACAATTACTATATATCTTATGAGTAGAATGTATTGTTTGAGTTTTTATTGCATGTACATACTACCTATTTCGAATCCAATGTAAGCCTCCGCTGGACACCTCAGTGTATGCTACGGTGTACGCTGCGCTGCCGCTAGGCCGCCACGTAGATGAAATTTGTCATTTCAGCATTGCCCTGAAAAGGCTGCTGAAATGGAATGATTCGCCTGGCTTCTGAAATATACCTTTTCAGGTAGCCTTTCAGCCCGGTTGAAGGTGATCGTTTCAACTTCTGTCCGAAACAATAGATTTCGGACCCTGGCTGATGGTTCTCACTTCAGATGGTCCGAAAGTTGCTATTTTGTTTGTGCAATGAAATATATATTTTCTCTAGTTGACCGAAAATATACATTTCGCTTATGTACTGAAATTAATTACTTCACATTATACTTCAGCCAGGCTGAAGTATAATGATCGGCGGTGTGATTGTTGCGTCTGTCGGAAAAACGGGACACGCATTGATAGGCACTTTAATGCCAAATAAGGACCATTAGATGCCTCTAGGAAATTGCTGACTGGCGAGGGTCAAAAAGGGATAATTAGGGATGTTAATGACTTTGAAGTCCTTAATAGGCATTCCTTGTCTTAGAACAACTTGCAGTGCCTAATGCGCCTAAACATTACTAGTAGGGCCTTTCAATGTAACCCCAGGAAAGCCCAATAAAAGTAGTTTCAAAGCCACTAATGCTACTATTAGACTTTGTATTAGTACTAGTATACTTCTTTTGCTGTTAGTACCAGTTCAGCACTGCTCAAGTCGTAGTAACCAATAATGTTCTAGCCGTACACAAGATATTGTATTAGTATTACTAAGAAACAGTATTACATTCTTCAAATAGGACTAGTAAGTAATGTGGACTTGCACATGCACAAGGGTACTAGGGTGTCTAGGTATTAGCCGACTGAGTTTTAATTGTAGACAGCTCACGAGTGCCCGTTCGCCGTTTGGCGCTTAAATCATCAAAGGCTTATAACTTGGCATTGCTCGCAATTTTTGTGCCATTTTCTTCTTTCAAGTCACTAATGGAGGAAAATAATCTGCGAGAATGTCTCTACAGCCTTTGTTATTATTGTTGTTGTTGTTGTTGTTGTTGTTGTTGCTGTTGTTGTCGCGTGATCACGCGACACGCGTTTGATCTTTTGGCGTGTTTGGCATGCATCAACAGTCTTGACTTCAACTTCCATCATCGCTCCCTGCTCCCCTTTCAGCTAGATATCCGCCCTTGTTTCTGCAACGCCACAGCGCTAGAATCACATTGTAGATGAGGGAAGCAAATTATTGGGGAAGCTTGGGATAATTGGGCTCATGCCAGGTGCGTCGCTACATCTCCGTTCTCTTTCTTCTTCTGATATCTTCATTCTGTAGCTGCAGTCTCCTATCGACGCGGGCATGCGCTACAACATGACTAACTCCCTCTCGGCGCTTCTTGCCTTCTCCAGCGCGTTCTGCCTGGCGGCGCTGTTACCAACGGTTTCGAGGCAGCCAACTCCCTCCACAGAGCAGTAGCCTTGTTCCCCTGCGGTTACACACCTTGATGGCGCTACGCGGAACTGCTGTTGTGCTTCTGCTCATATCGAGCAGTGTTCACCTCTTTACCCAAGTTCGGGGCAGAGGAAACGCTGCTTGTTATTGCACAAGCAACTAGGCAGTGCTGAGAGCAAGCACTCGCCGCGTTTTCTTAAGGGCATCCTTGCTTATGAACTCGTGCAAATCAAATCGCAACAGAAAAGACTTCATTGAACGCCCAACATACATGCAAGAATCAAATTGGTTACTGTATCTGTCTCGCAAGCTGCATCCTGGAGACCGTAATTCACAGCCAGCCGATCGAGAACCAGGCACTGTGTTTATTCACGGTGTTTCCTTCTGGTGCTTGTACCAGAACGACAGCTTGGAGAACCGCTGGCGGGGGTTTCCTCCACAGCCTCTCTACTGCGTCGAGAATTTCCAGACCCCTGCGCTGAGCTTCTACCCCAGGCGCTCTCAGGTTCATCCCTCTCTGTTTTTGTCGTCTAGTCCCTGGCTCTTCCTGCGATTCTGCAGAGTTTGTTCATTCTGGTGCGGCAAATCGCTCTCGTCCTCCTCTTCCTCTGTACTCTGCTCATCCACCATTTGCATTGCCGCTTTTGAGCTTTCATCAGCGAGAGTGTGGTGTTCATTCTGGAGCGGTCCCCCCAGGCTGTTGTTTGTATCTGGAAAGAAGATACTGTCCCATGTACAGAAGATATTCAAGACAAATGACCGTTGTTGCAAGAGACCGCTTTTCAGGAACTTCAAGTAGTTGTTGAAGTCTTCTTCCCAGTTGAACGAACCCGATTTAGCTTTAAAGTGGTCATCTGGTGACAGAGCAAAGCGAGCCTACATATCCTTGAGCGATGAGGAATGTCTATACTGCTTCTGAGACTCATCAGAACAGCACTGCATGCAATAGCCCCTGGTGTAGTGTGCGTGAGGCCCCATTTGTCAGAAAGAACTTCACCACGGCCATGGGCAACAGGATTCAAGTCTCCCTCCTCAATCGCCTCCTTTAGCTCACAGACTGATTCCTTCCCAAATACAACAGCAGCGAATGTCTTCAATCCAAAATTTTAGTTAAACAGTTTATAAAGATCAAAGAGGCCACAAACTTAGAGTAATACCAGGTTCAAGAATATCTTTTTCTTGTTCTGAGTACCGTCGTAATCATCATAGAGGACTTCCGAGAGCCATTGGTCGTAGTAACCACCTTTCTTTGATGTGGAGTCGCAACACCATCCAACACGTTCTTGAAACCTGTGTTTCCGTTTGGAGCTACTTGATAGGTCCATCTTTGAGCACCCAAAGATGTCTGGACCTGCCTCCTTCCAAACACGGTGCGCTGCAGTGCTTCGTTCAACACCCATCTCAGCATGAAACTGGGACAAGTGAGAACAAAGAAAACAAGAAACAGAGATCATTTCCATACCAGTTGCTGGAAAGATGTCTTTTGAACTACTTTTCCATTCATACTTGGTGGAAGCAGCTCCATTAGATCCTGAAGATGTCCTTGAATGCGATCTTCATCCCTCTCAAACCGATACATCTCATCATATTATTCATCCACATCCATGTTCCACATCTCAGTCTCCCTGAAAATCCACAGGCTACACATGATGGTGTATTTCTTTGCTAAAAGCTTGACTTCCTTTGTAATATCATCCTCCAAACCCGCATCCAAATCCGATGAACTGGGGCTCTGTTCCCACTTACGTTTTGAGTGGTGGCTGTCTTTATCATGCGGGTCATCTTCATTGGAGATAGTGGCAAACTTTCGGTGCAGGCTTAGGGTTTCCTGCTCAGCCTGTTGACGTCGCTGTTGCTCAGCATGGAAAGCCTAAGGTCCAAGTAATCCTTGAGAACATTTTACTGCGCAGAGATAAAATTGAGAACATACATGATAAAGCTCGTCAGTGGACATATCATTTCGAATGTTGATTCGCTGACTGGGTGAGACCAATGGTGGGAGTATATCACGTTCACTGTTGTTTTCTGGAGTCCTTTCTCGGGAATTCAAAGTGAGAACAACTCGCTTGTCACGAGCGCGGTTAGAGTGCTTTCTACCCTTGTTTGAACGCATGCAAAGAGATTTAGAGACTGCTGTTGTCACAGATATGCGGTAGGCTGTGGTTAAAGTAACTTTGTGCAAGTGAGACATGTTGTAAGCGTGGAGCTGTAGCTGTCACGGTACCGCGATGACATACTGTACTTGCCTTGTACTTGCCCAACACCCCAACACACTCACCACTTGAATTCCAGCAGGCATCATGCCTAGAGTAATTGCAGGCAAGTCTACAAAGCAGAGATGTAGTAGCTGCCATCAAATGGTAGAAAAGCGAGGATTTGCAAACCATAAGCGCCAATGCGCCACACAAGATCAGGATGATCTACTTCTTGCGAAAAGGAAATCAACGCATGTAAGATAATTGGGTTCATTCCCTAGAGATTTTGCTGATAATATTTGCTATCATAGTGAAGGCATCCATGCAGGAACCAGGATGAAGGAGCAGATGATGGAGGTCAAGCAGAGGCAGGTGAGTATGTATTACCAATGAGCTGAAAGCATTGCCTGACATCGCATTCAGATCTTTTTGGTGCGCGCAACCATGGCGAAGATTTGCCAGCACCAATGGGGGTTGATGAACCAGCATATTCACCTAATGAAAACACGGTTGCGTTTACAAACAACCCCGAAAATTCGGCATTCTTCATTGAGACTCAGTATCACCCTCACAGCAGAAAATGTAATTCAGATATAATTCCTCTCGATGGATCGACTCTACCTCAGGTCCCGTCCTCTTCCTCCCTGCCTTCACTATCTCTCACCGTTGAGGGGAAGCCTTGGGCTCCATTCCGAAATCTGAACGACTTTGAATTTGCTGAAATTGCAATTCATCAACAATTTCATTGCAACACTGTTAATGACCTTCTCAATGGTATGCAAAGCAGATGGAGCAATAATGGCACCAAGATCACATTCAGAGATTATGAAGACATGATGAAGTCTATTGATGCTGCCGGTGATTTTGCAGTGAAGGTATGTTCATATTTATTGACTTGAGGATGAGACTGAAGGATTCAAAGTTCCAAGAAGACTCTGTATCAGACCAATGGGAAGGCAAGACTCATACTTACACATTTCAGTATTGGGATCCTTGGAAATGGGTCTGTGACCTTGTTACAGATCCACTACTTGCCCCCATGATAACGTGGTATCCTACTTGGAAGTACCTGCATCAAGATGGGAAAATTACCCAATTAATTGATGAACCGTGGACAGCGAGTGATTGGTGGGATGCGCAGGTTAGTATTTTTCCAGATCTTGCAAGTTTTGATTCAGAATTCCACGAATTAGGATCAACATCCCTTTGTCGAGGGTCTGAATCATTGTCATCTGCCGCTTATTCTATGGCTCGACAAAGGCAATGTTACTCGGAAGGTAAAAATGCATCCAATAATCCTTTGAGCAGCCTTTTTGCCTAGCGTAGTTCGAAATGCATCAGGAAATGGCGGGGGGATCCTTGTAGGATATATGCCAGTGGCAAGTATTGCTTCGTAAATTTTCTGATTCTAACGCATATGTTGGTCAATAGATAAAGGATTCCAAGGACCCCCGCGATCAAAATCAGAGTGAAAAAGTAGAATTTGCACGTCACAAATGCCAGGTTTACCATAAAGTTCTTGCAATCATCTTCCGGCGTTTGAAAGAAGCCGCTATGTCGGGCGAACAGCTCACTTGCGGTGATGCAATAGCACGAATATTTTCCCTGATGTGGCAATATTTTCACTTGATGGCGAGGAGGCATGTATAATGGCATGTGTGCGGGCAGCGCTGGCCAATTATCCATGTGCGCGTTGTGGTGTGCATCATGATGACTTGCATTTTATCACTCGCGTATTTGAGACGCGTACAACACATGCCATGAAAGAGGTCTATACTCGTGCAATGTCTGCCTCAACTCGGACTGAAGAACAACGAATTCTCCAAGATAATGGTCTTCATGCTACCGAGGTAAGTGTTTTGTACAATCTAAGCCCCAGTACTGATTTTTCTTCCAGAATTTTTTCTGGATTATGCCTCGAAACCTCCTCTACAGAGCTATTGCCTACGATGTCCTACATTCAGATGATCATGGGAAGTGGGGGGACCATCTTTACCCTCTTCTACTAGACATACTGGAAGGCCTGCGATGTAAAGGGCTTTTAACAGAAAAGTGAGTTCCACATTTTTACGCTGATAAGACTGATATTAACTTGAAGATTTCTTTTTCATGTAGCGCAAGCAAGCTACCGCGTTGGCGGAACCTGAAGCACCACAATAACCTGACCACACTGGATTATGCCGACGGAAATGATTATGTTGATATCCTGAAGGTAAGTAAATTTATTGTACTCGACTCGAGCACCTGAAATTGATGCCTTGTAGTGTATCCTACCTTCCATAGTTCAGTTACTACCAAAAAATTCGGCACTGGTGCATTGTATCCGTGCATATGCACGTATCCGCTTTATGCTTGGGCTGAAAGTGACTGGCGAAGATCGAATTGCCCGATTGACAACGTACATTGCTCAATATGAGCATTACTGTGAAGTACGTACCTTTGCTGATTATCGAGAAGCTAATTCAAACTTATTACAGCAAGTCTCAGAAGAACATGGCAAAAACTTCGATTTTCCAAAGCAGCACTGGCTTTCGCATATTGTTGAGGACTTACAGACCAAAGGCGCCACCCCAAACTATTCAACACGGCCTAGTGAAAGTTTCCAACAGGAGGCTGGCGAGGCGTACAAACAAACCAACGGTAAAAATTTGGATCCTCAGGTAAATTATCTTTGATTACTGTCAACGTCGCTGAATGAAGGCTCGGTTGATTGTTATTAGATGGCTCGTATTGATGCACGACAAGAGTCAATGGCACGAATCCGTACAACTATTGACAATTACCAGCAGGGATTTGATTCAGACGCCGAAGAGGATCCAGTTGATGAGGAGGTACTTCAGAAAGTCAAGCACATTAGGCAGTCCAGAGCTATCAATTACGAATATGGCTCTGATAACTGGGCGTTTGGACGCCGAGGTAAATGGTCCTCAGCTGAAGATATTTCTTTGAAGCATTGTCATGACCGCTCATTCCGGAACTTCAGTCGCAAACTGGAAAATTTTGTCTCTCAGCACATCCGGAATGAAGTTGGACTCAATGTACAGGTTAGTCTTACTTTCATTTCTAGGGTAACATTGTCTTTATTAATTGGATTTAGGTCGCTGAGCACCAGTGTCTTTATCTGACATACCAGTTACTTGAAGACTGGACTGAACTGCGTGACTATCTCCGATGCAATGCTTCGTTTCACGAGCGCCCACGATATGACTGTGCTCTCATTAACTATGACAGTCCTCAGCATGTCATGGGTCGACTGCGTGGACTATATACCTGCCGAGTGAACGGGAAATTCTATGGGATTGTCTATCTCACCGAGTTCAAAAACACGAGGTGGGTTCCGAACACAAAATGGGATGGTTGTGAGGTCAGGGAGGAGGATGAGGATGGAAAGTTTCTTTTTGCCCACTACCTTGTTCGCGGAGCACATATGATTCAATCTTTCACTGCCAAGAAGCCTCGTATACATTATCTGAACGATACCATAGATAATGACTGGTTTTTACGTGCAGGTAATTAAAAAATTGAGACTCTACATTGTACTTGAATGCATATTAGTCCTAAAAATTCTGTATAGTACGTTTTGGTCCTAGCAGGGCCTAATAATGACTTAAAGTACATTCCGGCCCTAACAATGACATTCTAGGCCCATTTAGGTTCTGCGGAAACCTCATTAGGCGCGTTAGGCATTATAAGGCAGGTCCCATTTTTCCGACATCTGGTCCAGTAAAGAAGAGACTAGCATGCTGAAAATTTGGTATCATTAGTAGCCGTTGAGCAGAATATATGGCGATGCGACGCACATTGAGTAGCAGTATTATCAAGAGTCAAGACTCGATGGTAGGAGAGAGAAAGAGTTTGAGACGCCTCCGAATACATACGTCTGACTCGGCATTTGTAGAATCCAACACGTGAAAATTCTCATTTTTCTCAATATTCTTGTGGCCACGGGCGAAGAGTCATTGTGCACCAATGACTCCTAACTTGAAAGAGATGAATGCGAATTTCCCATGGCTTGAACGAATTTGTGGTGAGTCGTGACTATCTTCTTTGCTATCAGGCGAGCGTAATTATCCAGTTGTGGTTTGCGTGAGTATCATCGTCTACTCTTTCTACATGTTCTCGTTCACTGACCTTCCTTCTCAGACGGACGTCATGCGTCCATTCCCTACCTTCACAGCCGACTATGCTCTACTTCTTGGATCCGGATCACCCCCCACTCCTCCCCGAGCCCCTGGGCGAGGACCTCGGGTTGTAATACGCATCCTTGTCCCGACCCAGGTCTGGAGAATTGCGACGAATATGAGAGGCAGGAGGTAACTTGGCGGAGGAGGGTATTCTGCTAGTCTACGAGGTGCCGGAGGCCCAGAAGCTGAAGTATCTGAATATGAAGGAGGACCTGGAGGACGGTAGGAGCTGCTACAGGGATAGATTGTCTGCGGTCGGTCTTCGTTTCTTTTCTTAACCCTCTCCCTGTCTTTGTCCGTATCCCCATTGCGATCCCCGTCATCAACTCGTGGGCGAACACGGAAATACGTCATAGGAGGTGACGGAGAACGAGGATGACTTCCACTTGCACTATGCTGAGGAAGAGATATGTCGCTCGTGGGCGCGATCGCCTCCATGAGCTTTCCTAGCCACTACGGGAAGATGTCATGGTGGACGATGCGGAAGTCGGAGTCAGGGGAACATGTTTGGCATTGCGATTAGTTGGAGCTGGAACAACATTGGCTGGGACAGTTGGAATACAATCGCCGTTAGATGCGGCGGGAGGAGCAGAAGCAGCAGGTCGGTTATCTGCACCTGTACCTATCATGGGAGGTCATTGTACCTGCTCGTATATGTCAAAGAAGGTACATGTAGAGAAGTAGTGCAGGATGAGATGCAGTAGAAGGCGTCTGAGTAGTTTGGATCCAATGAGAAAGCTTCGAAATAATTTGTCCAGGGAATGTCAAGCTTGATCTCGAGACAGAGTTCAAAAGAAGGAAGGTGCCCGTGTAAGCAGTTCAGGGAGCTAGTTGGAACCGTGAACATAACAAGCAATACTACATTTGACATTCAAAAATCAGCAACAATCTTGTTCAGTAATACAATAACAACAAGGTTCAATTAAATACAACAAGGTTAGAGTAGAGCAAGAGTGAAAGTATACTTATGATCTAAGCGTATCCCTTTTCATAGCTTCAGCCCTCAGCCGCTCTTCAATTGTTCCACTACATTCCATGAAGCGCAACTCATGTTTAGCAACATAGATTCCATTGGCTTTGGCTAAACTTGACACCAACTGAGTAATATCCCAGCGATAAAGCAATTTTGCGCAACTGAGCACATATAGTTTAGTCTGTAGGGGCCTCAATACCTGCACCAAAAAACATTGGTTCAAAATAATTACCTCTTTAGGAAGCAAATGGTACTCCTCCACTGTAATCCTACAAGCAGGCTTGCTTTGATACTGACCCAAATAAAAGAGATTTCTAGTAGCATCTTTTCGAACCAAAAGATGACCGCTCCATTTCTTGTTGAGCTTTGGGAAAACCTTGCATGGGTTGCTCGCGCTCAAGGAAACAGTAATAAGTGTCTGCTGTTTAGTATCGCCAGGATTCGCGAACAACGCTTCCGAATGCTTTAGGACATGCAATGTCACTTTGTCTAGAACTCCAATTACCTATTGAACGATCAGGATGGCAAGATAAGCACATGATGTTGTACACTTACTGGGCAACAGATGGCCTTTACAGCATCCATTGTGGATGTTTTCGGGAGTGTTGCACAGATGGGATTCAGATTAAGGTGCCCGTAAGCTTCCTTGGAGCTCTACAAGCATTTTCAGACAAATTATTAGAAGCGTAAGAAGTAGATAAAGCTTACGGGGACAAGAGAGGATGACGCTGCAGCATTGGGGGTAGCAACGTGTTTAGTCGTTGCCGTGCCTGATGTTACTTTATGTGGGTCACTTGGAGCTGGCTGTAAAAGTCGAAAGATTGGTCATAAACAAGGGAAGAAGATGGAGAAGAAGCTTACGGGGACAAGAGAAGATGATGCTGCAGCATTGGGAGTAGCAACGTGTTTAGTCGTTACCGCGCCTGATGTTACTTTATGCGGGTCACTTGGAGCTGGCTGTAAAAGTCGAAAGATTGGTCATAAACAAGGGGAGGAAGATGAAGAAGTTTACGGGGACAAGAGAAGATGGCGCTGCAGCATTGGAGGTAGCAATATGTTTAGTTGTTGCCACGCCTGATGTTACTTTATGCGGGTCACTTGGAGCTGGCTGTAAAAGTCGAAAGATTGGTCGTAAACGAGAGGAGGAAGATGAAGAAGCTTACGGGGACGAGGGAGGATGACACTGCGGCATTGGGGGTAGCAGCGTGTTTAGTCGTTGCAGCACCTGATGTTACTTTATGCGGGTCACTTGGAGCCGGCTGTAGTTGAAAGATGCGTCATAAACAAGAGGAGGAAGATGGAAAAGAAGCCTACAGGGACGAGGGAGGATGACACTGCGGCATCGAGGGTAACAACGTGTTTAGTCGCTGCAGCACCTGCTGTCACTTCATGCGGGTCACTTGGGGTTGGCTATAAAAGTTGAAAGATTGGTCATAAACAAGAGGAAGATGGAGAAGAGGCTTACGGAGACAAGAGAGGATGACACTGCGGCATCGAGAGTAGCAACGTGTGAAGTCATTGCCGCGCCTGATGTTACTTCATGCGAGTCGCTCAGAGCTAGCTATAAAAGTTGGAAGATTGGTCGTAAACGAGAGGAGAAAGATGGAGAAGAAGCTAACGGAGACAAGAGAGGATGTCACTGCGGCATTGGGGGTAGCAACATGTGAAGTCGTTGCAGCACCTGAGGTTACTCCATGCGGATCACTTGGAGCTGGCTATAAAAGTTGAAAAATTGGCTATAAATAAGAACACAAGGGAGGACGAAAATGGAGAAGGACATACAACCCCAAAAGCCTCATTTCCGATTAGAGCTGCATCGGCTTGTAATGCAAAATGATCTGATCCATCTTCCTCTTGAGCAGCCATATCTTTCGGTGCATCTATGATTTCCTCTTGAGTTTCCAGTGGAGCAACCCTCTCCTGTGAGATTTCAGCAGCACCCCTATGCTAGGAACAAAGAACAAAAGTAAGTACAAAGGAGAGCTTGATAACTTAGACTCACCCAGGCATCACTTAGACTGTCTTCACTGTGCACACTTAAGGCAGGAGAAAGAGGAACCACCGTTCTGTGATCTTCTCCTTCAATACGTACAGTGTCAATGTAACTCTGCAGTCCATTAGTATAGGCAAAAAGTCTCAAGCATTCTGGAAACTGACAAGGGACAAGTCGGATGTTGCACTAGACGCCTTGATCAAATTGTCCCTAAGCGCTGCATCCGACTGCGATTCTTCATCATGATCGACCGGTACTGGATCAGAAGATGGAAGTACTGAGATAAGAACACTGTGCAAGCTCGTACGAGCAGCCTCTAGCTCAAGCATGATGAGCGCGTTTTCATTCTGGAGATCAGTCAATTCTTGCGTCATATTCGCCATTCGCAAATGCCACTGGACTGTGTTCTTCTGAAGCTTTTCGACCTGGTTTTCCGTAGAACAAATTGCATTGATCGATAAAGCCTGCATTTTCTGAAATCGAGAGTAAGTGAGCCAGTAGTACATGAACACCACTCTATACGCACCTGCGATTCCTCGAGTTCCTTGCGAACTCTGAGCAACTCTTCACCCTGTTGACGCACGAGTTCATTCACCAAATTCACATCAATGCGTCTCTGAGGGGAAGACATCCGCGCTGAAGATGGTAGTTGCAAGAGGAAGAAGAGAAATAATTGGCGGACGCAATATAAGCATTTCCACCATGGGCCATGCGAAAGCCTGTTGTTGTGGGTCCAACGAAACTTTACTTTGTGTGTCTTTGTTGCTGGCGGCATAAACAGGATGTTGGCCAGGTGTTTTCTCGGTTGAGCGGAATGAAAGCAATCAAGATACGTTCAAATGACAAACCAGAATCACCCCTCAACCGTTCCCATATCCACTTTTCAGAATTTGAAGCATCGTCGGAATGAGTGCTTCAAAAGCTGAGGCGACTAGTATCCCAGTCTAAGGCGGTTCCGAGTCGCACTCTCCAGACTCCCGCAGCCTCCGCATCTCCTGTGTGGGACTCCACATTTCGACATTGATTTCATTTGCTCTGGGCGCAGGGAAACCAAATCTGGGTTCGAGACTAGGGACATACAAGGCCAGTTGCGCCATTACTTGGTCCAGACCTCTAATTCCCACAATTGCCGCCCCCTGGCGCGTTTGTCTCTGGCCCTCCCTTCGGCATTCGCGATCCGACCACGAACTACATCTGAAGGCTAATATCCTTACATCGATTCCCTAAGATGGGATCACCACTATACACACCCCACTCCCTCCCGAGCCCCTTGGCGAACACGCGATTGTTGGTATTGGTAGTACTGCTCGAGGGTGAGACGAAGGAAGACGGACAGGAATGCGCTCTACACGTTTGTAATGTTCTTCAGGTTGGTACGGCGGAGGTACCGGTCACGGTCAGATCTGCAACAATGTTAATCGAGAACGAGATCTTTGGAATCGTACCTGCACGGCTGGTAGTTTACGTCATAGAGGGATCTTGTTATGTCATGCCCGTAGCGGAAGAACCTAGGCGAAGCGAGTTACGATCGTTTACCGGGAACGTTCACGCGAACGATTTTGCATAGCGGCAAGAGACAGGAGGCGTTCCCAGCAATCTCCGTCAGCCGTAGATCCGTAATAGTAAGCGAGGAACACATGTCCCTCGCATACTGAACCCTTTTCGGAGTGACAGTCCGTTCTTCCGCACTTTATCTCATGAGCGGGGCTCAGTGAATGTCATATGGATCCTTCCGCTCTCTCGTGGTGCTCAAGTCAGGTTACTCCGTCGGAGTAAGTAGCGTGCGACGCTCGCAATCAGCTGTTCAGAGACTTATAAACCCGAACACCCAGTCCTGCACCTTTCCTTCCCTTTCGTATTGTGTCAAGACTACATTATGATCCCAGATCCTCGAGATGATCATACACAGCAGCAGCTCGCCTATTGGGCTCGTCACCTTTCGGGGTCAAAAGCTCTGGAACTTCGAACGGATTACTTTCGCCCAGCGAAATTGAGCGGGACAGTAGAACAAGTTCCGTTGTTCATGAACAAAGCTGTAGTGGCTGCTCTACGTGAATTTGCTGCTTCAAATGGTGCTTCTCTGCACGTTGCGTTGCTTGCGGCTTTTCGTGCTGCCATTTTCCGTTTCACGGGTGAAGACAGCGGAGCTATTGGGATGATGAAGACTACTAACTGGAAATCGAACGACTTTCTCGAAAATGTGCAGGCCATTAATCTTCAGTCTGTCATGTCCCAGAGCACCTTCGAGGATTTAATCGTCGAGACTAGGAAGCACACAGTTGCTGCTCTGGAAAATTCGGACATATCCTTCCCTCAGGTTGTTGCTCATCTTGTGCCGCAGCATGATTCATCGCGAAATGCGTTGATACAGCTTAGTATGTTATATACGTTCAAGTTACTCCCAGACCTTATACTATCTTCTAGTGTTGTCCCTGCATGACTTGTCTGAAATTTCTGTGAATGAATTTGGTCGAGAAATGAATCAACTCTTCGAGGATCTCAAGCATGCGTTCATACGTCTCGACCTTTCTTTCCATGTTTTTGTGCGGGGCAATGAGCTTCGAGGGTCTCTCATATATCAACGAGATCTTTTCTTTCCCAACACTATTCAAACCTTTTCCGACGTCATCCTACGTGTTATCAAAGCTGCCACTAAAAATCCGTCAACACTCCTTCCTCGACTTCAACTCAGTACAGCCGATGACCTCAAAAGGCTGGCTGTTTGGAATGATACAGATGTACACTTTGCAGGCCTCGATCTTTCGATTGGAGATCGCTTCCATCAAGCTGCTGCCCAGTATCAGACATCAGTTGCCGTTGTGGATGGGACTCTATCACTCACTTACTCGGAGTTGGATGAGCAGAGCGATCGTCTGGCCTCTTGGATAAGCCAGAAGGGCATGCCTACTGAGTCTGTTGTAGGCATAGTCAGTATTTCTCTGTATGTGTAATGGGTTCTGTGCTGATTTGACTTGCTTCTATGCAGTGTATGGGCCGGTCTGCCTTATTGGTCATTTCCTACCTGGGTTGTCTCAAGGCAGGAATGGCGTACATGCCACTTGACAAGAGTCTCCCTCTCAAACGCATGCGTCAGATGGTGGAAACAGCATGTTGCCAATTAGTCTTCATTGACGGCAACACTGCTCTTTCAGAGGATGTCTTGACTATTGATTTAACCACTCAGATGCACATTTTCCATTCAACTCCAATCATCACCTTGCCCACCGTTTCACCAGGAAATCTTAGCAATATCATGTTCACGAGTGGTTCTACTGGTGTTCCAAAAGGTGTCATGTTGGAACACCGGGGTATGGTCAACTTGTGTGCTCCTGAGACTACGAATTGGGTGAGGAAGAGGAAACAGGGATTTACAACAACCATTGGATTTGATCCTGCCGGACAACAAATTTTCACTACTCTACTCAGTGGTTCTGAACTCCACTGTCTTCCCGACAATGGTGTTTTTGATGTTGAGGAGTTCCGGAAGTTTATTATTGACTCAGGTATGTGTAGCTGAACAGAAAGTTGGTGATGATATTACTAATACCCAACCAGGTATTCAACGATGCACTTTGACAACATCTGTATTAGATGCTCTCATGGATACGGAAGAAGTTTGGCTGGCTCGGTCCTCACTTGAGCACATTGCTCTTACAGGGGAAAAACTAGTTGTTTCGCAAGTCATTGACTGTTCTGGCTGTTTACCTCATTTGACATTTGGGTCTGAATACGGTGCCGTCGAGTGTTCCGTCTTCACCACGGATTTTAGCATTGATTCCTCTCATTTGGAAAGTCGCATGTGTAGAATTCCAGTTGCCGGACGAGCATTGCCTAACAACCGCATCTATGTTGTCGATGAGACTTTCTCTCCTGTTCCTCCTGGAGTTCTGGGCCAAATTGTTCTTGCTGGGGTGCACTTGGGTAGAGGCTACCTCAACCGACCTGACCTTACCGCAGAACGCTTTGTTCAGATGCCCTCCGATTCTTTTCTTGGTCCCCAGCGATTGTACTGCACCGGAGACCTTGGCTACTGGACTTCTGGTGGCCAGGTTCAATGTGTTGGTCGTATGGATACACAGGTGAAAATCCGAGGCCAGCGTCTTGAGATTGAGGAGGTGGAGACTGTCCTCAAAGATCATCCTGCTGTAGAGTCAAGTGCAGTTGCAGTTGTTCTTACTCCACAAGGAGATCAACTTGTTGCATATGTTCGACTCACTGTTGACATTTCAATCAAGGAGGAGAATGTTTTCACTGAACTGAGCACTATCAAACAGTATCTGAGGAATATTCTACCAGAGTACATGGTCCCTAACCAAGTCCTCAGGATTGATGCTCTTCCTCTCAACAGCAATGGTAAACTGAATCGAAAACTGCTGGCCTCTTGGAATTACATGGCTAGTCATGATACATTAGCATGCTCACAGAATATTGATGTTGATCATATCAGGTAGGCCTTTACAATCCATCATTGTAACACCTGACACTGATCTAATTTTTAATGCAATGTAGGAATATAAAGCCAGTCTCAGATGAGAAGGATCTTACTGTGGATGAAGCCACTGTTCAGGATATTTTTGCTCGATACTTGGGCATCTCTCCATACATGATTGGTCTTCATGACAACCTTTTTGACATCGGAGGTCATTCGCTCATAGCTGCCCGAATCATCACTGCTATTAGACAGCACTTCCGAGTATGCTTCAGTGTAACTCTCTTCTACAGCAATGCCACAGTTGCTGGAGTTATCACTAACCTTGTGCAGTGCCAAGTGGAGGACAATGGAGCTCCTGCCTACCTATATTCTCTTGATACTCAGGATATCTGCCCAGCTTCAGATGCACAGACTCGCTTATGGGTTGAAGAACAGATGTATCCTGGCTTATCACGATATCATGTTGGCTTTCAGCGCAAAATGACTGGACTTCTTGACACTGAGGCTCTCATACACTCTTTCCTTGCTCTGTTGAATCGTCATGAGGCCCTTCGGACTGTTCTCGAGATGCATGACTCAACCTTGATGCAGCGTGTGGTGCCATTAAATCAATGCCCTCCCATCCATTTTGTAGAAATGCAGGTATGCAAATTCTGCTCATATGAATTTTCAGAGCTCATATTTAACTTGATCCAGGCTCTCTCACCCATAAAAGCTGAAGAAGATGCACGCACTTTTCTTGTTGAGGAGCATGCACGTCCATTCAACCTGGCTAAAGACATACCCACTCGTCTTGCAATTGTCAAAATCAGCTCCACATTACACTTTGTTTCAGCAGTTATTCACCACATTGCCACTGATGGTTGGTCCAACATTATAATTGACAGGGATCTTGCACAACTCTATAATTCCTTTTCTGCTGGAATAGTGCCTACCCTTGATCCTCTTCCACTCCGCTATCGTGATTATTCAGTCTGGCAGCATAAACAGATTCAAAAAGGAGTCTTGCAGGCACAGCTCAACTATTGGACTCACCACCTTCAGGAGTGCTAAGCCATTGGAGCTTCGTGTGGACTATTTTCGACCGCAAACACGGAGTGGGCAGACCAAAGAGATTCCAATCGCCATTGGCAGGACATTGGTGTCTGCTCTCCGTCAACTAGGTGCCAAGCATCGAACCTCTCTATATGTTGTCATTCTTGCTGTTTTCCGTGCTACAATTTTTCGGGTTACTGGGGAAGATGACGGAATTCTTGGCATGGCCAATGCAAGACGGCCACAAACTGAGCTTGAGAACATAGTAGGCTTTTTTGTCAACATTCACGCCATCCGTCTTCCTGTGAATCAACAGAGTACTTTCGAAGATTTAATCATGGAGACCAGAAAGGTCACTGCTGCTGCTCTGGATAATTCTGAAATACCATTTGACAAGGTGGTGGCCCATCTTGCACCAAAACGATATTTGTCTCGAAATCCTTTGGTACAACTTAGTGGGTATTTTTTTCCCTGAGATTTTTGGACCTTCTTATGCATCTCGGTCTCTTTAGTGTTCATACTACAGGATTTCTCAGGAGTCTCTGAAGGTATGCACAGTCATGGTCTCCAAGGGATTGATGTGGAGGAAATCAGAAGTGCAATCAACCAGCATGATTTATCTCTTCATCTTTACGTTGAAGGCCAAAATCTCAAGGGATTTTTCATGTATGAAACAGATCTTTTCTTTTCAAGCACTGTCCAAACTGTTTCAAACCTGTTTCATCGAGTTATCAAGGCTGTAATTGAAAATCCAGGGATACCTCTTTCCAGATTGCCACTTACAACAGCTGATGACTTGAAGGAGCTGTCAACCTGGAATGAAACAATCATAAACTCACCTAGCCTTGATCTCTCAGTTGGAGATCGATTCCGCCAGGTTGTTGCCCAGCATAGTACATCAATTGCAGTTGTAGATGCATCCCTCTCCCTTACCTATGCTATGTTAGATGAACAAAGTGATCATCTTGCATCCTGGTTAATTAGTCAGAAGTTTCCTCTAGAATCAGTCATTGGCATAGTGAGTGTCCAAAATCTTGTTATTTACATTGATTCTTACTCAGCAAATAGTTTATGGATCGGTCTGTGCTTCTTGTGGTGACTTATTTGGGCTGTCTAAAGGCAGGAATGGCATACATGCCTTTGGAAAAAAATCTTCCTCTTGACCGCATGCGTTTCATGGCGCATGAGGCAAATTGCCAGCTCATTATCACAGACCAAGACTGCCCTCTTTCAAATGATATATTAACCATTGACTTAACTTGCAACACACAAATCATACTTTTGACTCCAATCACCACCTTGCCTACCATTTCACCAAGGAATCTCAGCAATATCATGTTTACGAGTGGCTCTACTGGTGTTCCAAAAGGTGTCATGTTGGAGCACAGGGGTATGATTAACTTGTGTGCTCCCGAGACCACCAACTGGACAAAGAAGAAGAAAAATGGACTGACAACAACCCTTGGGTTTGATCCTTCTGGCCAACAAATTTTCACTACGCTTCTCAGTGGATCTGAGCTTCACTGTCTCCCTGATAATGGTGTTTTTGATATTGAGGAGTTCCAAAAATTTGTTGTTAACTCAGGTATGTGTGGTTGAAAAACTGCACGCTGATGCAGCTAATGTTGATTAGGTATTCAACGATGTAGTCTGACATCTTCAGTGTTGGGTGCTCTTATGAACACAACAGAAGACTGGCTTTCTCATTCCTCACTGGAACATATTGCTCTTGGAGGTGAAAAGCTTCTTGTTTCTCAAATCATAGACTGTTCCCGCCATTCACCTCATTTGGAGTTTACTTCTGAATATGGTCCTGTTGAGGCCTCAATCTGGAGCACATACTTTGTCATTCATCCTTCCAGGTTGGAAAGTCGCATGTGTAGAATTCCAATTGGCAGAGCATTGCCTAACACTCAAGTCTACATTGTCGATGAAACCTTCTCTCCTGTTCCTTCTGGAATCCTTGGCCAAATTGTCCTCGCTGGGGTGCACTTGGCTAGAGGCTACCTTAACCAGCCTGACCTCACTGCAGAGCGCTTCGTTCAGATCCCCGCAGACTCCATGCTTGGTCCCCAAAGACTGTATTGTACTGGAGACCTTGGCTATTGGACCTCTGATGGCCAAGTCCAGTTTGTTGGTCGTATGGATACCCAAGTCAAGATACGAGGGCAACGCCTTGAGGTAGAGGAAATTGAGACAATCATCAAAGACTGTCCTGCTGTAGATTCAACTGCAGTTGCGGTTGTTCCTACTTTGCAAGGGGATCAGCTTGTTGCTTATGTCCGCCTTGTAAGTGATGTCTCATCAAGAGAGGAAGGTGTCCTCTCACTCTGGAAGCATCATTACAACCGCAAAGAGCTTTATGGGGAGCTTGAAAATCATTCAGCCATCCCTGACTCTGCAATCTGGCTCAGTATGTACACTGGCAAACCCATCCCATTTGAGGAGATGCAGGAGTGGCTTCAGGATACCATCTCTCAAATTCCTGCTTCATTGTCAGATCATGTACTTGAAATTGGGGTTGGGACTGGGAAGATAACCTTGAACATTGTTCACTGTGTGTCTTCCATCACTGGGATTGACCTTTCCTCGACTGCCCTCCAGTTTCTGGAGACTCAGATTGAACAAAAAGACTTGGTATCCAAGTTCTCGGTGTTTCACTGTGCAGCCCATGAACTGGAGACTCTACCAACACAACATTATTCACTGGTAGTGATCAACTCTGTTGTGCAATACTTCCCCAGCAGCAGCTACCTCATACAAGTGATATCTAGTATCATTGACTTGATGCCTGAAGGACGTGTCTTCATAGGAGATGTTCGAAGTTATGCTCTTACTCCCTTCCATAATCTGGAACGTGTCCTTGCCACATTCAAAGATGAAACTTCCATCGAGGATGTTCGAGAAGCCATGGATGCATATGACAAAGCTCAGAGGGAACTTCTGCTTAGTCCCTCATTCTTCTTTGAGTTGCAGGCAAAGTTCCCTCAGATTGTGCATGTTGAGATCAAGCCAAAGTATATGGCTGTTCGGAATGAGCTCAGTCGCTATCGCTTCAATGTTATTCTTCACGTGGGTGCTCAGCCAAAACTAGTGACTCCCAACACCTGGTTTGATTGTACTCACATGGAATCTCCCCTTTCAACTTTACAATCTATACTCCAGGAATGCTCTGTTGGTGTTGTGGGAGCTCTGAACATAGCTGTTCATGATATGGAACATGTTCAAGCTCTGCTCGAAACCGTTTACTCTTCGGATGCTACTGCCGAGACCGTTTTCACTCTGCGTCAGCAACATTTAAAAGGCTTGTCGCACGTGGAATTTACACCTGCTGCATTGGTAAATATGGCAAAGGGAGTAGGATGGAATGTGGCTCTGGATACTTCCTTCCAAGGTATTAGCGGCAATTACTTGCGGGCAATATTTACTCGTGGCATCGATGATTTTGTAGGCAATTTCCCAACTCCCAAGTTCTCTGGACCTTCGCACAACACTTTCCAAGCTAGCGATGAGGATGTGTCAGTAGTTTTGAAGGCCATTCAAGAGCAGCTACTCAAGTCTCTGCCCTTGTACATGATCCCTACTCGCATTATCAGAGTAGAGAGCCTTCCACTCAACCGCAGCGGAAAGTTAGACCGAAAAATCCTCTCATCGACTGAGTATATGGAGAGTCACAATATAGTGGAATCTCACAAAGAGGAACCTGCGTAAGTATTCTTGTATATCTGTTGGTCATCTTCACTAACATTGCAACCTTTGTGTAGGACGGAGATGGAGTGTCAGGTTCTATCTATCTTTGCCCGTGCTCTTAACTGTCAGCCTGATGTGATTGACATCCGAAAGAGCTTTTTCAATCTCGGCGGACATTCTCTGATGGCGACTTTGGTCATTGCTACGATTCGTCGTGAAATGGGTGTCGACTTATCCATCATTGACTTCTTCCATAACCCTACAGTGAAAGAGATTGCAGCTCTGATCTCCAGCAACTCATATCAGCCAGCTTCTTTCAAAAGCAAGGCAGAGTTGGTGGGTGCAAATGCCACCATTGTCATCAATGATAAACTTCCTGGACCAATACTCTTCATGTTCCCGGAGGCAACCGGTTTTGCATCTATCTACTCTTCTGCTTTCGAGAATATTGGCCATAAGATTGTTGCGTTTGGAGATGAGCACTGGGGTGAATCTCCTGACATAGATGAATCTGTATCTTCTGTTGTCTCAACTCTCATTCCTTCCATCCGTGAACACCAACCTCATGGCCCATACTTCTTGTCAGGATGGAGTTTGGGTGGATTCATGGCCCTAGAGGCAGCCATCCAGCTTCAGAATGCAGGAGAAGCTGTTGGTCTCTTAATGATGATCGACTCACACTTTGGTACCAAACTGCTCAGCGAACCCCAGAGTCTATCGCACTCGGAGCTCAAGCCCCTCCTTAGCATCGTTGATGATGAGTCAAGCTGGCTCAATCAGTTTATGCGTGCAAATCAAATGATGACCAAATATGGTTTCTCTAAAGAGGCTTATACTGGCCGTGTTGTGCTGTTGAAAGCAGAGAGAGTTAGCTGATACTGACGAGGTGAGCTCTCCTGTTGATGCCTGAATGGCTGGGGTGGCTATTTCCATGATATGGAAGTGGTGAGCATTGATTCAACTCATCGGGGAATGTTTGATAGTGTGCATGGACCAGAGATTGGAAGATAATTTAGTCAAGTGCTACAGAAACTATCTCCAAAGTAGTAGATTCAATAGCACAGATACTTAATTGTGTATTACAGATAAGAATCGATAACTGAGCTCATGGCATACAATAATTCGATACAGGGCTAAGAATTCTAAGAATGATGACGACCTGATCCCCGACTCACCCCCCTCACTTCTCAGTTGAAAAATTCGAACTTGAAACCATGAATACTCGAACCAGTAAGAATCGTTAATGCCCCAAATCAAATGGTTAGGATTGAGTAATTAATGTCTCTCACAATAGCCAGCGAAGACCTAAAGCCTAGTTTGCTGTTTAGGCGTACTCACGAGCTAGGAGGTAACAGTGGGCCGGACAAAGCGAAGGATAATATCCGTGTACACCCTTGATGAAGAAACAACCACCATTATGGAGCCCCATTTGGAGAATGACATTAGTATAAAGCGTCTAGTAATTTAAGACGCCTAGCTAGCTTCCAGTTTTCTGGCAGTTTTTAATGGAATTGAAAAGCTTCAGCTTGGAGGTTGCATCCTAACTGGACTGTCGCTACCTGTGCGCTATTCTTTATTTATAGATCACTGTGATCACTCGGCATGTTTTAGATGAACTCCTAGACTTTGATTTATCCACTTATACGGAGGCCATAAACGTCGGGATGAGTTAACCGCATCGATTGTGCTTACTTACAGCGCTGCATCATTCTCCTACTTTACCTTCTTCGATGACATCCCTTTACACTGAAACCATTACTAGATCAGACAAACTCACCTATGCTGCTCAGATGGCTTGCAGCAATTTGCCGCTTCCTCAGCTGCGACACAGTTACCTAGCTGATCCACTTCGTTCTCTGGCGTTAACATTTCCATTCACACCGTGACCCCTAACGGAATGAAGTACCGTCAGCGACAGTCCGTTATGATATCCTCTGCTCGGTGGTTACTCAGGGATTTAGCAATGCGGAGGTTGAAGTAGCCTACCCACTAGCTAGTTCCTGATGAAGAGTTCTAAGGCTTCGGTGATTCTTCCTTCCTTCCTAGTTCCATGTAACAGTATTCACGGCCAATTCATGATCAACTGACAGTTTGCACTATAATTATGCTGCCAGAAACGCCAATGCGTCGTCGATGGAGGGAGTACCGGGAGAGCTATAAGCTCAGCGTAGTAGAAGCGATAGGTGCTCACCCAGAAGGTTCTTGAAAAATGCACTAGGGAACTCACAGTGAACGAAGCTGTATCAGGCTTCAAGTTGAAGTTTCGAAAGATCATATAATGTAGTAGCGAACCAATTGCAGTTCTGGTAGCGAAGCTTTATCCAAACTATGTTCAAGGCCAGTGGTAATAAACCACGTCGACGCAGTAAGTCGTATATCTTTATTCTCTGCAGTTGTGGATGATGAGCTCGAGAGGAAGAACAAGAGCGTGTGAACGATCAGATTTACGCTTTTGACTTGGCGCTCACGCATGTTCATGACATGTTCAATTCTTTCCTTCAACAACCACTTGGGCTTCATGGATTCTTCGGCTGTGAATATTAATGTTACTGTCGACGACTTTGACAGCGTGCTCTCATACGCAGACCAATCAGTCTGGACGACTCCAGACCCTTCAAGCTCAGATTACAACCCCGAAAACAGCGAATGGCTTTTGGGCACGTTTCACAAGACCGACACGGTGAATGCGACTATAAGCTTCAATTTTACTGGTCAGTTTCATCAAAACTCATCCATTTTTCATACTAAACTAATCCCAGGTCCTGCGCTGTATATCTTCGGCTTTTCTGGTCCAGAATATGGATCATACCAAGTCCAGCTCGACTCTTCTTCGACTATAGCAAGTGCTTATTCCTCGAGTAACGGTTCCACTCCTTTCCTCCTCTATGGAGCGAATAATCTGACCTACGGACCACATGAATTGACACTGAAAAACCTCGGAGCCGTCTCGAATATGGGAGATGAGGGTGGCAATTCCTTCCTGTTTGACTTCTTGAGGTTCACTGTCCAACTTGCGCCTTCTCGGTATGTTTCATTTCGTTCTCCTAACGCGAATAAGCTCATTGAATCATCATAGAGCCTCAGTGTCGAATCTAACTGTTCAAGAGAACGATTCGTCCTTGACCTATACCGGAACATGGGGCAGCAATATCTCTGGCAACTTTAGCGGTGGTGGTTCATCGTATACGAATGGCGACGGAGCTTCAGTCTCATTCCCTTTCAACGGTGTGTATCAACGTCCATATCCCAATGCATCCCTTTAACACTGCATCTCAGGATCCGCGATATACGTCTTTGGAGATAAGAAAAACGATCATGGTCTCTACAGTGTCGTTCTAGACAACAGCACCGAACAAATTTTCGATGGAATTTCAGGATGCGGGGGAGCATTTGGTCAAACTTGCGAGCAGCAACAGCCGACCATGGCCTACTTCGCTTCAAACCTTGCCGAAGGAGAACATTCCCTGAAAATCACCAACTTGGCGGGAGTCAATGAGTCGTATTTCGGTACGTGTTTACGCGATTCGATGTTACCAGAGCTGATGCTTGGATATTATAGATTTGGATAGCATCGTGTTGACTATTCCGTCGAGCTATGCTCCCCGAACACTCACAAACGAATCTAGCAGCGGATCTTCGGGAAATTCAACTTCTAGTTCTGGACCGGACTCATCTTCGTCGAACGGCGCGCTGATGTCTCAGATTTCGTGCATCAATGCGCTACTTCTCGTCTTTGGCATAATGTGGCTACTCAAACGGTAGTAGAGACCCCTTGTATGGACGCTTTTACAGTATGTACAAATAATGAACTTCGATACAGTATCCTTCGCTAATTGCACTTATAATTCAGAATCGTTCCTCCTTTGAGTCTCAGACTACCTGAGTCTCGACGTCATATCTGTTTCTGGAACTCGCTTGAACGACCGCTTCTACATATAAGTACGACAATCCGTGAAGACGGCTTGCTAACGCTGACTTGTTTAGTGCTTAGGCTTTCTTAGAACGGAAACCTGTTGGCTCCTTTCGTGCATCTCGTCTCAGATTACCCCGAAATATAACGTTTCCCCTTATCAAACTACGCGAACCGTGACGCCAGCGCTACGTTTCCGGAGAACCAACTCCCGAGTTCAGTTCAGGCGTGCTCTGTGGCACTCTTCAAGTGGGGTGTACGAGTACCAAAGTGTTCGTCACCTCTCGGACTGGGAATCAAACATGGCGTTCAGTCTGTGCATCTTGCAGAGCAGTCTACGGGGAATTTGGTGAAGATGGCTTTTAAAAGGCAGCACTTTTTGAATCGTTTGGCCATTCCCTCTTTCCTTCAATGTTTCCCGAAGCTTCTGTATTCGCCTCAGTACTCCTTGCCTCTCGTTCCTTTGGATACAAGCAACCCATCGAATATCTCGAGGCATTGGAAGTCCTCGGTGCGACGTAAGTTGCTTCTTACTACTTCATGCACTTTTACTAATACGTGCTCTCTAGGTATGCTAACCCAGCATCGATCATCGATGGGCTATTTCCTTCACCGCTGTCCCCCGATGTTATTGGTCGTGTTGACGTGACTACCACCTTCGTCAGTCAAGAGCTCAACAACGTTCGAGTACCTCTTTGGTCTCCTCCTTGAAGGTTCCGAGGACAACTCCACCCAACTAATTGCAACCCCTTCCACTGTTACTGTCCAATCTGCGGTCGTCGAACCACCGGTTACCGCCGTCAGCTACATCGCTGAAATGGTCTTCCCTACCGTCAACATGACCGCCCTCTCCAGATCAACATGTTCCTCGCCTACGACGACGACATGAAGATTGCCTCCTCCGACGCTATCCTTCGTCGCCTGGCCGAGTTCTCAGCATACACTTGGCACCTCAGATTGCAAAGGAACTCAATATGACTACGACAAACATTACCGAGATTATCCAGCTTAAAACTGCGACGAACGTTTGCGCGGTTTCGACGCAATACTGCACAAGCGATAATCAGCAGTACGAGTACGAGTCGCACGAAGCTCGCATGTCGTTCATGACTGAGCTTCTGTTTGGCGAGACCTGGCAAGGAGGTATGAATACCGGTTGGTCTCGGTACATCCACAAAAGTAGGTGTTTATGTTTCGAGTCATTATTTTGGTGTTAAAGATATGGTGAAGTATCGCCCTGAGGTTCACTGCCCTCATGTTGGTCCTAATGGAGGCGATATGTGCATCGCTCGATTACATCGAGGTCACAATCCGTTCAACCAGACCCTTCTTGCATACAGCTCCTCCTACAATGCTGCCGACATGAAGGACATACCTACCTCTAGCGTTATGGAGCTAGTGAAGGTTCAAACCGAAGTCGTTTTAATGACCACCATCGCCTTCGTAAGCTCCTCTATGATACTCAAAATGGTCAATGTTCAATATCTCTTCAGTTTTCTGTTCCCGCCGTTTTTACATGCTCTTCCTTTACATGTTGTCCAAAGCCACCGAACTCTTCTTACCCGCGTTTCTCTCCAATACCGGGAGATGTCCTTCGAGAATCAAAGGAATACTGTCACCTACGTCCTCGACACCTTTATAACCGGCGTCGTCCTCGTTCTCCAACTTTTCTCCGTACCTATTCTCGCCAACAAGTACACATTTGACTACGTGAACATGCTCAAGGCTGCGGCCCTATTAATATCCGGACTGTACATCTTCGAGCTCACCTACAGACCATGCATGAGATGCCATTGCTCATCCATCACTTTTGCACCGTTTTCGCGATTGTCCTTCTCCTTAGTGTCTTTTCCTACATCGGACACCCTGCGCTCATACGCTTCTGGTGAGATTTGGTTGTTCCAAGCTACGACGGAGCAAACTGTCTTCATAGGGCTGTTCACGTGTATGTTTACTTTCTAACTTTGTTTTCATTCCACACAACTGATGCGCTTTCTCGTTCTAGATTGCCTACGTGTTCCTCTTCGATGGACATGCGACATGCTTCGCTTCGGGGCAGTCCAGTCGTTCATCTTCAAGACAGCGTTTGCCGCCTATCTTCTCGTTTTCTGGGCGCAGCAATTCCATGCAAAACCTGGTGAAATTGCTCTCCGTCATGCTTGTCACCATCATCGTCCTTTTGATGTGTACGCGAATGTCAGTCTTTCCTTCTGTCATTTCTCTTCGACCTGGTAACTGACGTTTATCCTTTGTGAATAGATATGGTGCATGGGCAGTATGGTGTCTTGCGGAGAAAGTCAACAAGGCGATGCGACTGACACCAATTCGACTAATTACTACGCGAACAAATTAAAGCACCTCTACTGTTGTGGAGGATGCGCAGGAGAAGGTCTAATAGATCACTTAGCCCACATTTGTTACCCTTCATTCATCTCCAAAACACAATCTTTTCAACTCACAGACTATACATTAGCATACCTGTCGCTTTCGACCTTGCTTTCGTGTTCTTGCTTTACAGTAATATATTTCATTCTTTAGGGCTTCTTGGTATAATATATGAGCCTCATTCCATTTGGACTCGTAACCGTTCTCGGTGCCAAAGTAAAGTAGGAATGATATTAGCGTTTGAAAATTGAATTAACTTGAAGGAAATCTAGTGATATTTAGAAATGGCTTGATTTTTGAGCACCATTGTTAAGTATGTTGGGACTTGGATGTTGCCTACGAAGAAGTCGGGATAAGCATATGAAAGGTCTGAAAGTCAGCCAGGAAATTTCAATATTACAAGATCGGGACATCTGCAACAAGCCATGGCCGGATAATCTATGTACTCGAACGACCCTTCTTGGAATACAACTGCTGCCATTCAGCGAGTCTGAAGAGCGTCTACCGCGGACTCTACGCCGTCCGTTCGCTGGCAGACGTTGAGATTCGTTTATCAAGAAGTTTGCTAATACACAGTTCCAGTCGGGAGGAACGTCTGAAACCTACAGATTTAACATTCTCGCTGTCGTCAGGACCTGAGATAATAGAAGCGCTATGGAATAGTGGAGCCCTTATGAGTCCTTTACAGTGCATAAATCAAGTCAAAGATATTCATTTGACCCGGTCAAAAAATTAGACCGATGTCATACTGAAGCCTCGCCGACTCTTGGAAAGAATGCCTCCAAGGCCCAGAACTTAATTTAGACAATAACCGCTTATGATGAGAGGTAACAGGGAAGGCGCACCTAGAAAAATGCACTATATAAGAGGCTCGCTTTTCATGAGTTTGAATAATAATCCATTGACCGGTGAGATATGGCTCCTTTCCCATCCCGACTGGTGGATACTACTCGCGTCGCTTCATACTTCAGTTCCTTTCCTGTAAAGAACTGCGAGTACGACGCATTGCCGACCATCCAGAAAGCGCTGAACAGCACAATCTATAGCTGTACAGCTCCCGGAACGAAAGCACAAAGGAAGGCCGAGTATCGTCATACAAATCCAGCGGGCAACCTATTCGGCTTATGCTTCTCGCTGTCTGAAGCGGATCGCCTTGGGTATACCGTCCAGTTTATCGAGTTTTTGTGTATTGTGGATGGTAAGTCGACCAAGGTACACACATCCACTAGTTGGAACACTTACAGTGTGTTTAGATGTAATGGAAGATCTTCCATTCAAGGAGGCATGCAGAGAGCATTGTTTCCTCCGGGAAGCACTGTCTGATGGATACTACCAGGACGAATACGAGGCCGAACCCATTGGTAGATCTAGAAAATTTTTGCGTGACATCCGCACGGAGCTCCTGAACGATAACGACCCGAGTTCCTTGGTATTACTCCAAACTCTGGACATGAGCTTAGAGCACAGGGATAGCCTCGACGTGGAGTTCCTAACCCTCGAAGACTATATCCCCTATAGAAAAAAGAATTTTGACTATGAGTAAGTCTTCATTGTGCCCTCCCTGAAGCGCAAACACACTAACCTTTGCAACTGTATAGATTTGTCTGTCAGCTTGTACGCTGGGCCATGAAAATCCCAATGAAGTTTAGCCCAGAGAAAGAGCTGCTGGTCAGCAAATACGAGCATAGCATCGGCGTCACTGCCGGCTTGACCAATGACTACTTTTCTTGGGAAATGGAGCGCAACCAACCTACAGATAGGCTCCGAAACGCTGTTGCTGTCTTGATAAAGGAGCACTCTATTCCTGAGTCGGAAGCCAAGGTTATGCTGAAAGAGCATATTATGAAGGAAGAGAAGAAGGCATTAGAGCTCATGCACGAGTCCGAAAGCAACAAGGAGGATTTTGAGCAGGTAACACGTTATTTGACTGCGCTGGAACTTTTCGCGGCGGGATATAGCTTTTGGTGCTCGACGTGCCCTAGGTATCATCGGATACAGAAGGATGATTTTAATTAGGATCGCTTACATCCCGACTCCCGAGAACTTGCCGAGAACCCTAGATAGAAGTTATTTATTTCTAGTTAAACTTGTACTTTTTGACTTGGACAGAATCTTTGATAGTTTTTGACAAGTGCTAGAGATATTTTAGGTGTAATATAATAATCGGCATCATCGTGGTGGCAGGCGTGACGAACGAATATTTTCCCTAGGACTCGAAAATCAACCTACCAATGGACTCCGAAACCGTTCTGCAACTCCTGTTTTTCTCGATAAGGAATCACTCTATTCCAAACCAAACGCAAACAGATCCAGATAGATGTCCTTCTGAACGAGGCGAAGTCCGGGAGATAGAGCTAACGCACGAGATGGATCACAGTTCACAGTACAGAAGTTAAAGATTTATGCGATTGCTGGAACTTTCCGCGGCAAGTTCCGCAGCTGAGAGTGATGCATACCGCAGGATACAGAATGAGGAACTCTATGGCTTCCTCGCTCTTGCCAGAGTATATGAGTGTATGTAAATGTGATTTGGCGGAGCAGTGTAAACCTTGCGCTGAACAGGAAGTGTCTGCATATGTCGAAGGCGATGTAGTTTGAAGACTTTCAGTGTACATAGAGTGGAAATGTCTAGCTAAATGTCCTTGGAGAGCCGTTAATTGCATACTAGTACTAGACAGCGCAGCTGACTCCAAACTGACTCGGATTCAACACTTATAAGGTGTCATCCAAAACTTAAAAAAGTCACTGTCCTTGCTGTGATTATTGCTGTTTTCAAAAAGGCTTGCGCGCGTCAATTTTTACGTGGGAATGATATATGTTCGATTTTTGCGTATTCAGCAACGTTCCGACTGTTTTCGTTCATAGCTTGCTCAATTCTTCTTCAATTGCAAAAAGCTCTTTTTTTTCTGAGTCTACACCTTATTCTACAGATACAAAGCTATGAAAGTAGAAGAATATTGTGTGCTGTTCGTACATGAGATCAATCACAGCTCCCATCCGGTTTTAGCCAAGTTTTAGCTCATCCGTCATCTCCACCACTGAAAAGAAGAATATCGCGGCCTTGGGATTGTATATAGGATTTCAGAAAGGCATTAGAATGGCTGTAACTGGGAAATTAGCTGTGCTGAGGCTGGGATTTCGAACCTCAAAGTAGTTGAATTTGGGTCAAATGAGCAGGATCGGATAGTGGTATGTTCTGCAGGTCTTTATGCCCTGGACTGAAACCTACACTTGATTCGGTTTTCAGTCGACCCGGCTCCCTAGGTCCAAATCCAATAGTTCCAGTGACAACTTTTGTCGCGATTATTGACTTCTGCCCAGACCCAGCCAATCATAATGATCGGACCCAGCTCCCCTTAGATCCATCCAAACACAACTTCAATGACCTAGTACTGATTCGCAGTGTTTTCGACATGTACAAGAAAGTCTCGCTCAAAGAGGACTGCCCGGATATTGGTTGGAAACTTCAAGTGTTGACAAAACCATTTCTTCTGGATCATTTCAGCACAATTTTTTGTGGTGCACCTGAAGAATATGTAGTAGATTCACAAAGTACAAAGATTCTCATTCCTGGTGCTGAGTTGAGAGAGCTTCAGCCGAAAACAGTTGCGACACTGTCAAATGCAAGAACTACATACTGTAATCACCAGGGAGCCCAGATTTCTTACATCGTGTCTGCAGAATATGTCATAGATCCAGAAAATATAAAACTTTTCATGTTTCGATTGAGAACTGCATGAGTTACAACCGAAAACAGTTCGGGTGTCGTCGAACGCGCAAAAAATCAAACACATATCATTCCCACGTGAAAATTTGACGCGCGCAAGCCTTTTTGAAAACAGCAATAAATGTGGCAACTGTACCACTGAAGAAATCGGCCCACCAGCTCGTTCACAAAAATGTAATAATTTGTTTCTGGATTGAATATCAAATACAGGACGGCGATTCAAAAACGGGGAACGAGAGAAAAGAGCAAGTAAAGCGGCCTGCCAGCGGTCGAGAAGCAGAACGCAAGGATTTATTTAGTTGGGCAAAATTGAAAAAGGAAATGAGTAAAAGTCCAGAACACAGTAAAAGTACAAGAAGACCGGAATAAGAAGTACAAGATTGAAATGGAAATACCACCGAGGAATCAGAGCTTCAGACTACCTCTAGAAACTCACGATCATCTCGGATAGAACTTGAACTTGTTCCTGAATAAATGCTATCGCGAGAGATGTGAGAGAATATTACGATGAGGTTGAAAGCGATAGGAATGACTTGAATATCCTATTCAGAAACATTGTCAGTAAATCGCCTTTTCATGCGACACACACAGCGTCTTGAAGGTGAAGTTGCTTACCATGTTTACGGCGACAAAGGCTGCATCGCTTTCGAATGCCGACGATATCACAGAAAACAGTTCTGTACTCGTAAACATCATTCCGGATTCAATAACAAGGAACATCGCTTTTCCTAGACCTTCCCGGAACTCATTGACAAGTGTCACCGAGCCTTTGGTTTTAAGGTATTGTGAAACCTCTCGGTCTACTTTCCACAGACGAACAACTATTAGAACTAAAATGCATGCATGCATTGAGATTAGAGGCAGACAACTACCACTACGTGAGTGCTCTTACTTACCCGTGGTGACAAGGCTCGTCAAACAACCGCTAGCATATGCGGAGGTGATCAATCGAATCGCAATCTGTCTTCGATTTTCGAGTCCACCTAAAGCCAAGCTTTCTATCGGCATTGCTGTTACGGCAAAGTTGGATAACGAGAACCCTGCCATGGCGATAATAAAAATACCCGGGAGGATAAGGACGGACCAGCGTCGATTGTATATGATCCAGCATCGGTAAACCTAGTTGCATCATCAGTTTAATTAAAACTAAAAGAGCTGCCAGATTCTGAGCAAGATTACTTACCCAGATACTGGTACCAAGCATGTTCTGGAGAAAAAGCAAGGAGTCCTACAGACAGGAGAGGACAACTTACTCTGGTGATAATAACCCATAGTGGGGAGTTCAAAGTGGGCGATAAAAGATTTTCAGGCACCAAGAGTTGGTTGTAATCGTTTGCGAATGCGAGGAGTATGTCCGTTGTTGCAGTGGTGAACAAGGCAAACATCATGACTAGCATGCCTCGCTTGACTTTCTTGAAGGGTATCAAAGTTGAACCTCCAGCATCCCAGAGGAAGCACCGTAACGAGATGCCAAAGGTTACTAGCAGGATACCATAGAGAATGCTCTCGAGGAAGAGCCCGAGTAACTGTGACTGGGGCAGAGAGAACATCGTTGAAGAAAGGATCCCGCATCCTACCGTTGAAAGTTAACCACCTTATTTATGTATATCCTAGGATAGCTAAGATAGGATTCGACCTTAATCGCTGGTCGCGTAGAGGCAGCTGCCATATTCCCTTACATAGTCATAGGACTCGGGAGACATTGCTTGCGCAGAGATAGGACCCGCAACTGAGGGTCCTGTAGCCTCAGCTATACGTCGCTTCAAGGATAGGGACTCATTTAGAAATACATACCCCATTGCTTGCGAGTGATATGTTCTCTTCGTAACCCGAGCAGGATTGTATGTCTTCGGCACCAATGAAAATCACCTGCGTTGAAGTATAGGTTTCGAGGCTTCGAAGATGAGTGTCAAACGCGCCACAGTGCACTGCGAATCCATCAGGATCAACTGTTGCCAGCGATCCTGGTCAAGCCTGGCAATCAACAAAAAAGCCATAGGAAAGAGTTCTACATAACGAAGTTTATTCTTTCGATGAAAACTTGATCAATTTTGTATCTCTCCTTCGAGACATTGGATACGAATTGATAAAGTGAAAAAAGTAGCGCCAACTGAGTAAGCTCGACTCGCCTATGAATCGTGTGAGTGGATGACTGCACAGGAGATCGATTATTAAAAAACGATGTACGATATATTATAACGAATCGGAGACCAATTCTAGAGGACGAGAGGTAGGATTGAAGTAGGTTCTTGGCTTGTGAGCAGGGTACGAAATGTCTGATTCCTGACATCCTTGAGAAATCGTACAAGGTCTGTTCCTCCTGTTCCTTTGACCACTCGCTCCGAGTTTATCGCGGGGATAGATTTCGCAACCTTCATAACACCCGTATCTGACTTTGAAGGAGTCGCGGTCATAGTCGTATCCGATACCGGCATCCTTGTCGTTGATGTATCCGAATTTGTGTACACCGGCGCTAGACCATAATTTCCTCGAGCTGCTGCCGTCGTTGCCTCTGCAGCGCGCGCGCGCCTCGAGGGACCTATAATATACAGCGTAGCAATAATCATATGGGCATCCCGAAACTCCTTCAGCGACATCACTGCTTTGTTATACGCTTCCTGTAGCTCCACTCGCTGCCCATTCTCACTACCCTCAGCATAGGAAGCGGAGAAGGACAAGACAAACCTCCGCAATGAACGAAGATTCATGCTTTTGCCAAGGTGATCCAAAAAGGTGCGATGCTGACGGGGCATGTACCTTTGCATTCGTTTCATGAACGAAGGCGGGGGATTCGGGTGGCCATGTTCATGCTGTTCGTGATTAACACCGAAAAAAATATCCAGGGCATGTACAAGTGAGCTCTGACCTGCACTAGCACCTGAGAGCTCTCTATCCGGAGGAAGCATGTTCAGATCAGCGTGCTCCCCGGCACCTTCGAATATCCATTTGCGTTTATGTTTATTCCCCGGTTCCTCCTCCGACTGAGAGGTCGAGTATGTTTCCGAATCTTCCCCTCTAAACCAAGGTCGGACCGCAGTGTAATATACCTCTGGGTCACAACCCTTCCTGACATCGAGTAAGAGGGATTTGAGGTCGTCGATGATGGAGGAGAGGCTGTAAAGGTATGTGACAAGGCGGGTAACGATGGCATCGAGGTCAAGTGAATGGTGATCATTGTCACCGAAGGTCCCAAACGTCGAAACGTTGTTCAGCTCGTCCATGCATGACCGCATTATAGCTAGAGCATCGGCGCCGCGGAGCTCGATGCGGGCAGAGCAGAGGTAGAAAGCCGCTTCGTCGGGTAGGTTGGTAAATAATGTTTGGCAACGGATATTGTCTAGAAGACTAGAACTAGCAAATTCGGATTCCGCGGTTGAGTTGTAGTTGGATTGGCAAGAGTACCAGTTGTACAATACGGTATCAGAAAGCGTGATTACAGGTGGCAAGTCCAAAGCTTTCGCAACCTGTAAGATCGGAATGGATATCGAACGTGGTATCACCACGGGGACATCTGGAGGCAAGGTGTGGATATAAAAGTGCAGAAGGAACGTGAGGACCAAATGGGCCCGACGAAGAAGCACTATAGATGTTGATAGAGCATCTGTAGATAATAACGGTATCTAGAGGAGAGTCAATTTTAAATTTATAGTGCTGTTTATGAATTATGCGTACTTGAGAAAGGCAAAAACGCCACTGTTCAGAACACGTCTTATCCATGGAGGATAAACCCCACTTATCACCAGGTTGGAGCTGATACCGCCGTGCGTCGTCTAGGAGCACCTCCCATGTTTCCCAAGCTGCTGGGAGACGACCAAGTGGAGGTTGGCAAGGCATGAATCCTGTTCGCGAATTCACGTCAAAAGATTCGAATGAGAGGGTAGGTATAGACGTTAAAACCATTGCTGGAGAGGCGAGTGAAGGGGAGGATGATTGAAAATGGGGTAGTATAATGAGTGAGGTGAGACATACTAAAAATCCCTATTTATTTCACGGATGGCGATTCGGGTCTTATCCGTGTTAATCTTCAGAACTCTTCCGCGGCCGTGCTTCGGTTTCGGAGAACTGATTCCGGGCATCGTGGTGACGTTGGTTGAGATATCGGAGAGGTACAAAGAGCAAGGATTAGCGTTAGGTTCGCAACGTCAGCGCGTTTGAGGGTATGCCAAGATCCGGTAGCCTCTGCGCTGCATCATCCACACATCTCCGTCGTAGCAGTCCCGTCCATATCTGACTATTTATTGCCGGAAAGCCTTGGGAATAACCAATAGCTCGATGCATCTATTCCGGAGCAGAACTATAGGACCAGTAAAAGAGTGGCCGATGCTGCTCGATACGCAGTTGTATTCGAAAAAAATCATCGAATACGCGTTTACATTTTGAGATTAGACATTAATTGGACTAGGTTTAATCCTGGGACAAATAGGAATGAATAATCGAGGTAAATACATGCCTCGATTCTGCCTTCCCTATTGTTCGCTGGTCATTCAACCAGCGAACATTGAACGAACCAATTTATAACCAGGAAATTCGTCATGATAGAGATATACAGAGATCGATGAGGGAAGCAATGCCATGATAGTAGAATAAACCAGGCAAACAGTGATGCGAATGAGTAACAAGTTCAAGCAGCTAATTGCCGGCCCGTCCGCGCAAAGCGCGATTTCTTTGCGCGATTTGGCCGCTTTGGCGCTCACACGATGACACAGAAGTCTACTACTTTTGATCACTTTGGGCTGCAGCGAGTCGAGAGCATAGACAGCTTGATTGATACTCTTGCAAGAGTACTGTACTCTCAACCAATCTGAGTGATTCTGACCAGCGGCTTTGTGCAGCAGTGAGCTAAAAGCATAGGCAACTTAATTGATACTCTTTCAAGAGTATTCTCTGCCAATCTTACGGTGAGGATCCCTAAATCTACTTTGGGCCACACTCGGTAGAGTTCACAACATGTATGGTATGACCTCATAGGCATTTGTTATCCTATCGACTGTCAACTTCTCTAGACACTTTTACATTACACAGCTTGCCTAACATCTGATTGGACTCTTGCCCAATTTTGTCACGAGCATACTCTAACGGATCACTTACCATAGTCCCGGCGTTTCTTCTAGGTCGAATGCAACACGGTCTAGCATATAATAGCTAGTCTCCATCCGCCCCCAGTCATCTCCACTCCCATCCCACCAATTCCTGACCCCACGTTGCTAATGGACAGCAGCCTCAATCCATTTGGAGTCCTCTAGCCACACCTGTGAAACCTCATTGCGAACCGGGAGATATGTTAGCGGCAGAAATCGAACGTCTGTCGACAAGACAAACAAACATACGTTCTAGAGCCTAAAAAGCGAAGGATTCATAGACCAACATTTCTAAGAATCCCTGACCGTGAATCGTCTCCATGAAACGGACGAGGGGTTTTGAAAAGTACTGATGATCCCGGAGAATTCGAAACGTTGACCGGTATTGCATCCCCTAATCGGTCGCGTTTGCTGTCGTCAGCTAATGAAAGATTAGGGAAGAAATGGCTAGGCAAATCAATACAGGCAGCGATGTAATACACGCACTTCAGCGTTGTCGATACCTCAGCCTTGGAGTAGAAGATGACCCAGACAATCCGGATGACGAATGGGTCCACTTGATTTGCCAAATGGACTATATGGATTTTCAGGAAGCTCTAGGGCCGTCGCAACAGTGTTTGCCACTAAAAATATAGGTAATGAATTTGCCAAAGTCTGAAATGACTTGGGCCGCGGTAGTCCTGAGGAAAGACGACATTGGGCTCAGGCTTTGTTCCACGATATAGAACGGGCACAGGGTAGCGGAAGGACCATACAGATGGGGAGGGAAGAGCTGAATAGACGAAAGCGAGCATAGGTAGAGGTAGCTAAGAATGTGGATGATGTAGTAATGGGCAAAAAGACAAAAGAAAAGCATAGACAACAGTCCTCTGCTAGCCTATCTGGAGCGGAGAAATCGTGGAGGTATGCTGTGGAAGGACCATCTGGAGGAATTAGTTCTAGTACTTTGCATCGTGAATGATTTTCCACCCTAGCTGCTGCTCCACTCAATGATACCGGCTACGCTACAGCCAACGATAAGTTGGGAAGTAACAAATCGGCACATAGTAATGACCCACTGAAATTAGGTGAAATTCCTTCCCATCCCATAATGTCAACGCTCGGTGCCGAGAGGTTAGAGGCCGTGCCAAAGGAAAAGATTGAGAAGGATATAGTTACGGAGAAGGATGGACCAAGTTTTCCGTTGCCGAGTTGAGGAAATCCTTTGAATCTACCTCTAGGTTATACTCAGGTTCCATCGACAACGCCAGCTAATAAAAATCAGGTGCCTTGGCGAGCACCCTCAATACAGTCTGTTGAGCTTGATCCTCCGAGACAAACGAGGGGGAACTGGCGAAACGAACTGGAGGATATATGTATGCTCAAGTCCACGAGAATCAAAAAGCTCTGGAGGACAGACTCCGAATGCTGGAGTAACTGTTCTAGATCTAGTAAAGCGTAGCCGATGCTGCTCAAGACGCAGTTCCCGGCAAGTTTGCGATGACTTTTCAAGTTGGAAAACGCGATGAATTTATACTCTTACAATTAGAATTGGACATTAATGGGCGGACTAGACTTTAATCCTAAGAGATTTTGGGAATAGGTAGGAATAGATAATCGAGGTAAATACACACCTCGATTTTGCCTCTTCCATTCATCGACCAGCGAACAGTGTTGAACGACTCGATTTATGGCTAGTTTCCGCTGGAGATTCATCATGATAGAAACATGTAGAGATAAATGAATGAACCAGGCAGAGAGCCACGAATGAGAAACGAGTTGCGTCCGGCAAAGCGATTTGGCGCCCACAGGCGCTTCAGTTGCCCTTATTACTGCTACCTCCACAGTCTGATTGTTATCGGAAGATACAAGAAGGGCAGTTAGATGTCGCTTGAAAAATGAATTCGGCTTATCAGAGTGAAGTCAGGCTCAATTTGCTTCAAAGCTTCGACGCTTCTCATGACTTTCAAGTTGTGTGAAACTAGTACATATGAGCAAAGTATGAGAGATACATCTAACCAACAAAGATCAAGAGAGATATTGAAGCAAGCAAATAAGCTGAGGCCAGATACTATGAGCCGCAGCGCAGAGGATGCAATGGTGTGAGTTTCTCCGGAAACGTGTCGAAACTAAGTACTACTACAAAAGAGCTATACACTGACGAGGTCGTATAGTCCGCGGTACTGATCACGACTCACTAACACTGTATCAACTTTGATGAGCATGCGCAGAAAAAAGGCGAATGTAACCCCTAAGGAAGGAAGGGCTCGGAAGGAAGGAAGTATATTACACGGCTCGGTCCAACTGAGCGCCGGCTGAACCGAGAAGTAACCCGATGCGGCACTAGCATCTTTGTCCTCACAGCATTCATGGAAGGTGGGGACGAGCTCACAACTGACCCGCGAAGCCGCTTCCGTAGATCCCCTGCCCCCCATGAACACTAATGTACTGTGTACAGGCATATACTTAGCTGAGGTACAGTAATAACTAGCACCACAAAGCACTGAAACTATGTATTTATTTAATTGCGACCGCGCCTTAATTGATGTGGAGGAGCAGCGGAACAACAATACTGGTTGGGGAACAAGCACGAAGACAGAAAATCTGGATTGCTAGAATTCATATCCCAAGCGTGATCAAGAAGGAGCGTGGAGTGCTGTAACCACTGAAAATCTTCTTCCGGAAAATGAAATTTTGGGCCGCCAGACGCAACAGCGTTCGGGAGACAAGCCAACAGCGAAGAGATGGTGACGGTGAGAAATCAACAGCTAACTCGCTGTCTTCATGAATTGTGTCAGTGCTAGCTTCAATGGAAAGCAAATCGATTGCGTATGTATAAAGTGTGGGTTCTCATAATTCTTCTCTCGGTTTTCGTTCGGCTGGGTACTCTTCGTAACCAATTAACAGCCTCTCTGAGTATTTTCTATGTGCTCCAGGAGCTCTTGGGATAGTGTCGAACGCACCTTTTCACCGTTTTTGGTTTAGCGCCCGATACATGATGGAAGTATAAGGAAGGTCCGGAATAAATGGTCAAAGCTGACCATTAGGCCTAAAGCAGTTCCCTCTAGGAGGCTGTCGTTGTCCTCGCTAGAGGGGCCTGTAAAGCGGAAGCAAATTTTCGCAGATACTTTTTATTACCCGATATATTTTATAGATTAGCCAAATTAAGATCGGACCGGTAGATACGTTCGGATATAGCGGGCCAGCCGCTGATAATATATTCCGTTTACAACTTCGTTCGACGCGTCAACGCGCGATGGAGTCAATATATCCTTTAACTCTCTCTCAAGAGCTGGATGCTTTCAGACTCTCACGACATACTTCGATGGAAATCTTCAATATTGCAGAAGTCGAAGGCAATTGGACTACATTCTTTCTCTGAATGAAGCCAACCAAATTCTTGCGCTTTGACTTTGCATACTTGTATACTATTCTACTCAGGGTAAGGAAGTGAGGGGTGCAATCACTTCAATTGAATGTAACTCGTTGGTTATTGCTGCAACAGGGTTTGGAAAGACACACACACATGATGGTGTTGTTGATACTGCTGGAGTAATCGAGCTCAAAAAGGGAGTTCATCATGATATCACCTTCAAATAGGCTCGATAAAAGCAGGCTCGACTGCGGTCTTCATCCTTCTCTTTGTCGTTCGTGGCTTCCGCGCAGCAAAACCCTGCGCTACCCTGCGCAATCGGCAATCCTGCTGATGTTCATGGATCTTCTGGAGTGAAATTAGTAAATGAGAACTCAAATGGCTGATCTCCAGAGTACATTGGGTATTAATTCGTGGCAGTGAAAATACTTGTCGCGTCGACGCGTCGAGAAAAGTGAACGAAGTTGTAAACGGAATATATTATCAGTGGCTGGCCCGCTATATCCGAACGTATCTACCGGTCCGATCTTAAGTTGGCTAATCTATAAAATATATCGGGTAATAAAAAGTATCTGCGAAAATTTGCTTCCGCTTTACAGGCCCCTCTAGCGAGGACAACGACAGCCTCCTAGAGGGGACTGCTTTAGGCCTAGCTGACCATAGTAGCAGTGATCCGATCACTGTTTATTTTGGGTTGTGCCGTGTAATCTATTTGGTGAAGGAGTATTGTGGCAAGAAGTGGAGGAGGCCATTGAGTGAACCTTGATGATATTAGGTGAAAATCTTATGAAAACCTTTGAATGCATCTGAAGACTGAAAGCACTTCCTTTACGCAGTGAATAATAAAGCTCGGATTGTAACAAACAACATTTCCATCTATCTAGTAATATGATATATATAAACTTCTTCGCCAAACACTTTGAGTCATCTCTACACTATAGTATTTGACTGCATGAACCACTAGAATGTCGCTCTTAAACGTGAATCGTCAATTCATTTGATGTTCGACTAGACTGTGTATTGACATCGCAGCTGCAATAGCCAACCTGTTAAGCTGTCGCACGCGCTGCATTCTATACGGTCCTCCAGACTACTCGTTTGAGCCGCAGGGAGAATTGCCATAGATAACTTAAGATACACAAGACGTGGAAAATTGCATGGGCTGCAAAACGGAAGGCAATAAAGATTTTGCGTGGCAACCTGCATGCACCCGATCTGAGTCTTGCTCACCTCTTGGGCACGGAAGAGTAGGACCCTGTTAATTGGGTGGGGGGTTTCATACCAGTTCGGACCAAAATGTTGACCCAAAGCCAGATACAGATTTGGGCAAAAGAGCCGCCGTAAGCGGAAGCCCTGATCAGGATTTCGAACAAGTTTGGACAAATTAACAAGCATTACCGCTATTAAAAAATTAATAGGGGTCTTGGAAGAGTACCCCAATCGTGTCCCCGATCCAGATCTTACGGTCCTCTTGCCTTACGTCTGCCTCCTGTTGGTCTGCCTCCTGTTGGCTGCAAGGCTGCCAGCACAGCAGAAAAACACAAGTTGTATGAAATTTCGAGATGAAACCTGGGCGAACTGTGGATTACTGTGAATTGCTGTACAGTGCTGTACAGAAGCCCAATATAATCCACAGCAGCCACAGAGCTGTCCAATTTTGTACAGAGGGTACCCTTCCTGTGCGAACACCCAGGTTTTCCTGATGGATGGTGGTAAAAGATCAAGAGGCCTCCCTACTTAAACTGATTGGCTTCCCTATTGCGAGCTGTCACCTCAGTACATCCCCCTTTGTTCTCTCATCACATCAAGTATTATCCACTGATGAACAGTGAGTGCTAAAACAATTTCGACATGATATAGCCAGCCTTGACGGTACTGGACACCCCATTCACAGCGATACTGCTCTACATCGGAGGAGGCACAGTCGCGGCTGCTGCCCTGACGCCCTTACTAGGGCCTGTGATCCTTGGAGCAGCTGGCTTTCAAGCAGGTGGTATCGCGGCCGGTGGGTAGCTTCATACTTGAGAATGGAATTCAGTTGTAACTATTTATGGCTTTGATTAGGGAGCCTCGCTGCTGGTGTCCAGGCTGGGATAGGCAATGTCGTTGCGGGCTCTGCGTTTGCAGGAGCCCAAGCTGCCGGTGCGACTGGTCTGATTCCTGTTATTGGTCATCTCATCGGTGCTGGCGTTGGGGTCGGTGTAGGTGCCATGATGGGGGCAGCAAGGAGGTAGAAGGTCTGCAGAAATTTTCTTAATAAGTAGTCAAGCAATGCGGTGGAAAACGGACTCTTTCCTATCAATTTCTAACTTTTCCTTTGTACGTTTGCCAGACATGATTTGGCCCTTTTCTGCCAACAGCACCCATACGGTCCAATCTCTCTAATTTCCATTTACTTATTTAAGTTATGAGTATGAGAGCTCAAATGGTCACCCGTACTCACCATGCAACGGGAACGGTGGGTAGGTACATTCATGCTTTGAGCGTACTTAAGCCTTGCGGTACATTAGCAACTGAACATGGCGATACAAGTAATAACCACTAGCCCACTGCACTACGTCAGAATACTTTCCACTCAAGTACAATGAGGATTCACAGTAGATCAGTTGTTGAGTTGAATGTCGGATCGAGGAAGATACTATATAAAATTCTTCGCCCAATACTTTCAGCCATCTATACACTATAGTATTTGGCTACATGAGCCACTAGACTGCCGCTCATAAACGTGAACCGTCAATTCGTTTGATGTTCGACTGTGTATAGACATCGCAGCTACAATAGCCAACTTGTTGAGTTGGCGCATGCGCTGCGTCCTATGCGGGTCCTCCAGGCTACCCGGCTGAGCCGCAGGGAGAATTGCTATAGATAACTTGAGATACACAAGACGCGGAAGGTCCCCCAAAATATTCTTGTAAAGAACATTCAATGTCTGATATAGTAGGCAGTATTCAGTACTCAATAGAACGCGAAATATTCTGGAACATACATTCGCTATATCTACTTTCTCGATATTGATGATGACCACACATTCGAAATGAATGAGTCCAGGACACACATTAGTGATAGCAAGGATATCCTCCGAACTGTATCCAGGAGCATATATGAATTCAAATGGGTCCTGGAGGTACAGTTTGCGAATAAAGGGTGCTGTCGCTAATGCATCCCGGACTCGGACAGCCAATTCATGACGTGACGAGTAATTGGAGGGCGTTAATACAAGTTGTTCCAAAGTAGGACTAGTGCCGCCTTCTTTACACAAGAGAAGAATTGCGTCCTCAACCAAGCCCTCGAAGCGTCGCAGTTGTGGCAGTATTCCTGGGCAAGTTAAAGGCTCGAGGTTGGGAGGATCGAGACGGAAGCCAGGTTGATCATAATGCAGCGCCTCAATCTGGGGATGGCGCTGGAAGAAGGCTGGGATGGATTTGGATACTAATTTATAGGTCCGGAGATCGACTCCTTGGAGATTGTAAGAAAAATCTGTCAAAAGAGGAAACACGAAATCCTCGTCGCTCAGAATGCATGTGAAGACTTTGTAATGGTCGGAAGCCTTGTGACTCTTTGAATCCGGGAGTCGAAGTGAAAGCTGGTTCAAGTTCCGACTGGAAGAAGGTAAGTGTTTTATGAATGTAGCGAGGGTATGGAAATCGGCTACGCAAAGTTAGATTATGGTAAAGCCAAAAATTTAACGAACTTACGTAGAGCAACAAAGCCACCAAAATCCAGTTCCAGCCTGGTCAGGGAGGACCCACATAAAGAGCACTGTCGTTATCTCAATATGAGAAAGTAATGTCAAGGATGCGTCAACGAGTAAGAACTCACGGCTAGGGTTAAACTATTCTTCAATGAAAACCGGAGGGAAAGCTCTTTGATGAACCTCAGTGCAAGAGGAATGGTATCACCAAAGACTTCAGGGAGGCTGATTGAAAAACAACAGAATGCGAATGACTGTATGCCGTCGCTCGAGGCGTAAAGCGTGACGTTCCTCATAGCAAAAATCATCTGCTCCTTGAGAACGACTGGATACACGCCAGGCGGCGAGACCGAGAGTTTTTTGACATAAGAAGCGGGATGAGGTCCAGTTAGAGGTAATCGATCTTGTTCGGAAAGCGAAAGAGTGCGTAAGGCAGTGGCAGGGACATTCTCGTATAAAACCGAGTTGAAGAAATCATGACATCTCTTCGAGATCTGAGTGAGGGCATTCAAAGTGCGGGTGTCCCCAGGGATTCCTTGTAGAATATGGAGGTATATTTCGTTCGGTAAGAAGTCGAATCCTGAGACGTGATTCATGACTAGTGTTATGATGTCAGTGTTCAATTTTGTAACCAGGAGCGAAAAGATTTGCACCGGAAGCCTGCCAAAGAGTTTAGAGCAGAGGAAAGAGAGTGCGGCCGCGCAAAGCCAAAACAATGTTTCCCAAGTGTTTCCAAGATATTTATCTTGCGTTCGTCGCCGAACAGCCTCCATTGGGCCCAGATGGGGCCATAGGTCGGCTCAACCGTGGACCAGAACGAAGAATTATATTTCGTGGCTCTAGCCCAAGAGGAGCGAACAAAATTGGGAACAAAATTGGGGCCAATCGATTGTTAAGCTCGAAATATGTTGGCGTCTACCAACACTGATAGGTAACCTTGTGATTAATGTCTAGACTATAGAAAGATTGTCTATGGTGCTCAACTGTGAAAGTTTCCATGGTACCGCTCACATCCGCCGTAACATTCGCGAATGATAAAACTAGGTTTGAGGAATTCTAACTCTCCATCAGGCGGATTAGTTGAAATCGAGTGAAGCGGTTGCAAAAAGAACAGGGGGTATGTAGCGAGTCCGAGAACGAACACGCTGGTTGAAGCAGCGTCGCCCGGTACCTATATTACCGTTGAATTGAAAGGACGGAATCACAGCATGGAGTCACGACAACCTTGATAACAAAAAGTAAAAGACTTTGATTCAATGCACGTTGAAGAAATATCGTTCTGCTGTAAGACCTTGGAAATGACGTCTTCACTGCTGGAGGATTCATTAGAACATCCGATGGGTGGATAACTATAAGATGAAGCGTACCTTTTATTGTTATACTCTGTTACTCAAGAAAATCCTGAAATCAGAGTGCCTCATAGACAGATCTTGTCGTCATGTAACACGTTTAGGCTAGGATTCTATGTGTGAGATGTCTTAGTCCAGAAGCTGTAAAATCGATGTTGAGTTTTCAATTCCTGAAAATATGAATGGTGCTTCGTGTCGAAAATCTCATGCACGAGAAGTTGCAATATTATATCCGCAACAAGTTTACTATTCTTCGTCCAGGTTTGCCCAGGCTCGTTCTCAACAGACCACTAATTGTCTGTACGAATATAATAGATTTCAGTCTGGACTTTGTAGGTAGCATCGTGATGTCGATTCTCCTAGTCATAACTCCAGTAAGTAGACATCATCATGGAAGGGAAAGCCGCACCATTGTTGAGTGAAATATAGCCTAGATTGAAAAGCATGCTCCGTTCGTCAATTGGCTTGTTCAAACATCCTCTGTGAGATAATCACGAATCACGGTCGCACATCATGGTCCTAGATCTCGCCGAGGACAACACGTAAAGCGCATCTCCTCTCCTAGCCTTGTTAATCGCAATCTCGAACATAACTGAGCAAGTATCGGGGAAATACCACTTGAGCATTCTGGATCTATTAAAGTCGTTTTACGCAGAGAAGTGTTTGTTAGGTAAAGCCTGCTTTCAACTTGAAGAATGTTTGGCAACGAGACAGATCGAGACTCAGTTCACTTGAAAGCGTAGGGCAATAGATGATGAGAATTCGAAAGAAGCGTACGTAACCTCCCCGCTCACTGACTTCCGTCATGATCACCGCCCATCCAGTGCACCTCAAGGCCTCAAACATGTCGCCAACATCGCCTGCATACATACTAAGACTTATAATGAGCGCCCAACGTCCGCAGAAATGCTCATCGCCGCGTCACACTGCCATGTCCGATGGCAATCAATTGCAGGACCATTCTTGCTATCACTGAAAAGGTTATAAGGTTCAACCGAGATCAAACCGCTCGTTCCTTTCTTTCCATTGTGCTCGACCTTTTCCTCCCTCGGATTCCATCCCAGTTGTTTAGGCAAAGGCACAATGAAGTCGGGAATTCAAAGTTTCGCGGTTTTGTTTGGATTGTTTTCTGGTTTGGGTTCGTCAGTTTTATTTTTATTTTTCTTTCGTTTTCACCTCAACGTCTCTATAGACTCCGTTGCTGCCCTTCCACAAGCATCCGTTACATTATTCGAATTCGTTAGCGTTGGCCCAGTTATTGGAACACAGTTCGCTGAACCTCTTGGAACTGCGAGCGATGGCTCAGTGACGACATTCCTCCTTGAAAACATAATGACCACGAGTACTTCGATATTGGTTGGTTCATCGACGGAAGCTGTTACTGCAACGTTGACTGGTATTGGTACGTATATCTCGCAAGAAATAAACAACATCTGGATTAATTTCTTTCACAACAGAAACAGTCATGGTCTCCGCATCTGGCTGGGCCCAATCCAACTTCCCGACCTCCACAGCCGCAGACTCAACCCAACTGGGAGGAGGCGTCGATTGTTTCTTCACTGCTTCTGCAAGCGGTGAATGCGTCCAAGAAGAAGTTCTAGATGATGGTTCAACTTCGACACGAACTCTCACTGGTGCAGTAACCACGGACGTCTTCGCGATATCTACTGGGACGTTGCCGTCGACAGCGCCTACGACAGTCAGTCAGTCGACTGTGTCTACCTTGTCGACGTCGGTTCAGCAGAGTACGGTTACTGCGTTATCAACGACGCCGAGTTCGACTACATCTGCACCTACTTCGGCTACATCAAATGCTGCAACGTCACGCATGATGCACTCGGGTGGAAAATGGAGCATGGTCGCTGTGGCTGCTGTGGGCGGAATGATGATTGGTGCTTCTACGTTGCTTTTTTAATGATTATTTCACGATATGCTATCTGTACTGATTTTGTCGATGGCTTTATGAACGTTCTTTCAGAGGCACAGGACTCGCTTCATCTATTCTCTCGTCGTAAGCTGATGCAAATGTACACACATGTGTGCTTTGTCCCAAAGATATCCGGGAACACCGGTGGAGCGCGATGGATGCATCGCACGAGACCATCCCCCACACCTCCCACATCGCATGATCGACCAATTTCATGATGACCAATTCCGATTTTGCCTTTTCCCCGAATCACAGCATTTGTTGGAATCCCCTTGCTGTGCTCTTCCCTGTGTCCAAATTTGGCCGTCGAGGGTGAGGGATCGCCAGCGTATCTGAAAATGACGGAGAAGGTTCAAAAACTTCTTGAACCTTTCGCCAAATGTAGGCGAAGAGGACTTTGAAACCGAACGAGGTGTGGTAGCGAGTTTTTTCTTTGAGGGATATTGTCCTTCGAATTCCTCTCAGATAAAATCTGACGAGTTTTTTTGTTCAGTAGGGTGGATGTGCTCCCGTTCCGTATGGTCAGCTTTGACTATTTCCTTTTTATCCAAGCCGTCTATCTGCTGGCTTGATTGATACCTCCTTCACTCGCTCCTAATTACCTCGACTCGTTAGTGTCAAGAGGTATAGATTCTGCCTTTGAGAGACAACTGCTCGACAAGTTGTTGAATCAAGTCAATCATGACGAATACATAACATTGATCGGTGCATAACATTGATCGGTGCATATCATGATCATCTTGTTCAAAACCAAAGCTTAACTAAAGTCCAAGAAGATAGTGACCCACTCTCTGATTCAGTTTTCTGGCTGTTGTGGCTCGTCCGCTGGAACAGATGCACTATGCTATACGGATGGCTCCAAGCACAACGAACATTCATGTAAGCTCCAGATACAATGCACATATCTCGGAACGAACATTCATGTAAGCTCTGGACACAATGCGCATATCTCGGAAGTGATTGATTATCTCAAGTGGTAAGTATGCAATTAGTATGTGCTGTGCTAGGTAGGAAGGTTAATTTCCTCATATTGAGCCATAGCCTCTTGATAAATAGGAGATGCATTTGATTGATTGGACTCGGAGTCGACTTTGAGGCTTTGATTTCGGGAATCTGCTCTTACCACTCACCATTGGCTTTAGGAGCTCTAGTATTATATGCTATCTCATAGCAACGTCGACTCATCCCAACTTTGAACCATGATATGGTACTGTGTGCATGTTTCATCATCTTGGGACCAGTGAGCGGAGTGATGTTGGTGGAGCGGGGATGAGACTGCACAGGGACAGCGCTGCAAGATTAAATGCTATAGGTGTTTCTCAGTAAGTACACATTTCAGTATCTTCGAGACAAACCGCGCTCTCCGTGGTTACCTGATACGGTGATAGATGGAATGTCGCTACCAGATACACTCCACATCGCAAAGCCACAAACATCACCAAACCAGGTGCTTTTAAGTATCCGTATCCGTATCGGAGTTTGTTATACCAAACCACTGTCCCCTTCAAAAGTTTACTCGCCATCTACCTCGAGTCTTGTTTGCTTTCCACGTCCACTGCTTACTTACTTTTGCGGAATGTCACCGGAGGAAAGCGAACTATTAGCTTCCATTGGAGTCTCCCTCTACTGGGATACTGCTCAGGAAATACTTAATTCGTCGTTGTTTGGTAGGTCGGGCGATTGGGTCTTATCTGTGCTCTCAGCATTGACGATTCCAGGTTTCTATGTTCTCCTTAATATCATTGCATTAAAACTACTCTTGTGAGCCCTTTCCCTGCTCCAAAACCCACTGGACTCTCGCACCGACGGATTCATTCAACTCCCTTTTTTTATGTATTTAGCAAAACCGGAATCAAAAGTTCCCGTCCACGTCAAGTCCTTCTCAGCTTGACAATCCTAGTTTTTGTCGTTAATATCTGGGCCTTCATCAACTAAGCAGCAGTCAATCTCATTCGGCCAAAATACATTTTTATGCCATTAGGCGACCTAGTTGAGCAACTTGACCTGATGGATTCCAAGACTCTCAAACCATGGTCACTTGATACCAACATCGCTTGTCAATGTCAGTGTTCATACTCATATCGCGAATGTTTGTCAGCTTTCAACTGATGCTTGGTGAATTATTTTATTTTCTCCTATGCAGATATTAGTTGGAGATTCCACTGTTATATGGCGAGCGTGTACAATTTATCGGTCGAACAGAAAAGTGCAATTGGCTCTGATTCTTCTTAATGACCATCAACGGAGGTGAGTCCTATGTTGACTCCAATTCTTTCTTCCGCCGTGTCGTATGAGAATTCGCCGAGTTACTTATTGGTGAGGAGACTCGACTCGCTGTCTCTAGAACCAAAAAAACAACCGATGCGTTCTTGGCTTTTCTAGTTATTATCAGGCCGTAACTTTGTCTCTGAGTCCTGATTTTTTCTGCTATAGTGGCAATCATCACCGATGCTGCATGGAGTGATGCGGTAGCATCAGTTGAGACACCAACAGCGGAAAGCTCTCTTGTGCTTGATACAGTATGCTACTGGACCTCTCCTCTTGTCAACGTTGTGGCATTGGTTGCTGTCGGCATCAAATTGCGGTGAGAAATCTCCTCTCCAACTATACTTTGAGTGTACTTACTGCCTTTGGTATTGAACCTCGTACCAACCTCCTCAACACCTTCTTCTTTGAAGAAAACATCACCAATTCGTTCAGCCATTGTATGGTAGCAATAGTCATAAACGGTCTGACATTGAGCGACTGCTACTATTTTTGGTCGAGTCTGGGACCGCCATTTGCATCTTACAGGTTCGTTTCAAGATTTTTCATTATGCACTCAAGGTCCTCAACGCGGGTCTCCACTACCTAGCTGGTATTCGCGGTCCTCCTAACATTGCAAAGATTTGCGAATATCAGTGAGAGTAGAACCGCTGCATTTCAACTGTGGAACGCGCTGTACATTGGAATTGCGGTATGTGAAAAACATACTATTCATGCACATCCCTGTATTCACGACCTGTCTTTCCTTCTCTACTAGCCGATGTATCTCCTAGCAGTTATCATCTTGGTCAATATAGATCGAGCACCACTAGAGCAGACCTTCCATACCAACCATACGACCACAAATGAACACGGAAGGATAGAAGTTCGGCGTGAACTAAATGTTATGGATGTTGCTGGCACCACTGCTGCTGCTACTACCACGGGCACTGTCGGTCATTCCACCGATGCAATCCCCGTCTCTTAATCCAGGCCCAGGATTCTGTCCAAATCTATTTGTTAGTATTACACGCGCTTCCTTGTATATACGGAATATCAAACAAATATGCAATCTAAGTGTTGTGTATCGTGTTCTATTGTCCTGTTACATTATCATTCTTTTTCTTTTTGTCTGTCTAGCGCCCTCGTGATGCCAAAAATATCTCAAATCTCAGTATTCTATCTGTGGGATTTTGTACCTTCGCTCATGAGTCGCTCCACCGCCTAGATACAGTACATTGACAACACCTTAAATGACAGCTCGAAGCTTGATGGATGCCCGGGCCAACGGGCCCACAATGTGAACCAGAGCTCGTTACAGCTGTAATAATACCACGTCACAGCACTCCTCTCATTTACTTCCTCATCCATCCACACCAGCGCCGATGCAGCTCCGCACAATAGAATCTCACAATCATCCTTGTTGAATATTATACTTCAATTCCCTCAATTCGAGAATGTTGACTCGATGGTAAGCTCCATAATTAATCTACTCGCCGCCCGCTCCTCTGGCTCCTATGCTCAAGCTCTCAGCGGTCCCATCTCTTCCCATCTGTTACCTCTTCGCCTTGGAAAAAATTCAATAACAATCACGTCAATTCATGCAGCATGTGCAACTGTCAGCCAACTATCGATTCCAGGCTCTTTTGGACTGTTCGGCCTTTTTTAATTGGTTTCCCCAAGGTTTGTGCCGAATGCTTAACTTTCTTCCTTCCCAGCGGTGAGCGTGGACTACATAATAATTAAGATATGAATCTATCTTGTTAGACACCCGTTGGACAACTTGCATTCCGAATTGAGCATTCTTGAAGCGTACCGGGCTGCCATGGACTCGTTCCCTTCTCCAGAAATTCAGCAGAAAATTCTTCGTAAGTCAATTACTCTATGCACTTGTTACTCGATTACCTAGCTCAAACTTTCTTCCTTCATCGTCTTTGTTTTACCTCCCTCAGTGTCGGCCTACGCAGGAATGTCTTTTGCTGGCAGTACAACAGTTTTAAGGCTTGTTCTACGTATTCGAAACCTCAGAGGGGACGACGCATTAGCTGCCTTAGCTCTCATATCCCTCATCATAACCGCTGTAGTCGGGAAGACGTACTATGCGATCAACGGTATGTTTTCTTATCTTTACCATGTTCATCAGAACTGAGAAGGTACTGTCTGTACTAGACTCCAGTACGATACCCCAGAGCTCACGCGTTGCACTGTATTACATCTTTGCTGTCACATTCGATATTACCATTTGGACATCTCGTCTATCCATACTTGCCACGATCATTCGCCTAGGTTCATTTAGAAAACAGCTCTACACGGCGGCTGGATGTTTCACGATTGCTCTTCTTATTCTCATCGCGCAAGTCTTTTGGGTTTGCGAGCCTCAAAATAATCACAATCATTGGAAGGCAGATCCGGTGTGTAGTTTCTTTTAAGCAGACTCGCTACACACTGACGATTTTCGATGTCTGTGTAGGTACCACAATGTGTACTAGGGAAGAGTGTGGCAATCACGCAAGTGACGAGTGAGAACATTTTTTGCATGCTGGCTATCTTTTAAGAAAGGCTAACATTCGTGTGTAGCTGATGTATTTGCAGATATCACTTTAGTTGTATTCCCTCTTATACTCCTGCGATACCTCAAATCCGAGCAGGCACAAGCGGAAAAAATTCGCCTCGGAGTATCCTTCATCGTCGGAGGGCTTACTACTATTGTTTCTATTGTCCATGCAGTCTACCTACTGGGAGGCACACAAATATCAGTCTTGGTTAGCAATGTGGAGGTGAGTCATCCATTGTTCTTGAATCTAATTTCAATGCTCAACCGCAGATAGATGTCCGTCTCAGTGACCATCTCAAATTTTGCTGTTCTCGTAGCTGCATCTCATCGACTCTGGAACTACACTCATCCGCAGCGTGAATTAACCAAGCTGTCTACAATTGCGTATGAGAGTCCTCCACTAAATGGCAGCACATTTAGCAGGACAGGTGGAAGTCATTCTCAACTGGATAGTACTAGCATTGCGAGTACAGGTTCAAAAAGAGGTCATAGAGATATGGAGATGTCCTCTGACACTGGCTCTCTGATTTTTCCCGTGTGAAAGCTCTATAACGGTTCGAGCTTACAGAACTGGCAAGGGCGATACACGGTGTACTTTACTGCAGGTTTCTCATGCTCTACTCAGATTTCATTACCATCGCAACACAAAGTTACTTATACAAAAATCATCTTGAATATCAGATTATGTACGGATGTGCACTGTCGATTCCAGTTTTATCCTCACTTGGAATGCTATAAACAGCTTTGACCGATGTTAAGCGCTCAAACTGTAACTTGCTACCATCAAGTCCTCTCTCGCCTGCTTGTTAATGAGGATAAATTCTTGAGTATTAGTCGCGAGGCGTCTTCCGTTTACATCCAAGCTCTAATGGTGTTGGACAGTGCCGCAGAGTGGGAGCGCCATATGAGAGAAATGGACGGTATAGACTCCTGCTAGCACTATTGTTCCGAGTCCACGTGGAAAGGGTTTTTGACGCGTTAAAAAGAAGTTATAGCGATGGATCTCCGAGTCTGCTATAGTATACAAGTATGTACATGTTTTCCTTAGCTATATCAGCACACGCTGATCATCATGTATGACCAAAACACTCCTAGAACCTTCAAATTCAACTCATCACAACTTGGCATTCAGCTTATCCAACCGATTAGGGATCCTATTATGGTTGATACCTACAGCTTCGACCGCCGTTATCGGCCGCCTGCATAATTTAAAAGAGTTTTTAAGCCTAACAGTATACGCAACTCTTTGTTTAAGTACTACAATATAAGTACTCTAAAAGATGTTTTTGTTGTTTGCTAGTGATATACTTGGAGTATTAGGCAGCCCAATTACCAGCATAACTTGATCATGCAGTAGTGATCATCAGCAACTGTACATCACATACATTCGTTGTCTGAGCAAGATAGTAATCAGAGACTCCAGAGACATCTGAGAGTTGACAGCTTTTGACAGCTGTCAGAGCTGGAGATCTGGAGACTCTGAGACAACAGTTGCAGATATGTCTCAAACACATGATGTATCAGTCGTTCCCTTTTCCACCGCTGAGATGATATTTATGTTGTGCCCTGAATGTCCGCGCAATCTCCTGGTCATTTATCTGCTCTAGAATTGTCTCGCGCGATTGTGCTCCCTGGCGGAATATGTTGTTGGATGAAATTGATGGCTACAGAAACATGAGATTCAGTAGTAGGTCAAAGCTTATCTCGGATGTAGTACCTTTGTCTAGATCATCTACATTGCAAAGGTATGTCAGTAGTGATTTTGACTCCTAGTGAAGGAGTGCAGAAGAGGCAAGGCCCCCCGCTATTTGAAATCTGTCGTATGTACTTACCTTCTTCTTTCTCGCCCACACTTCTGGCCCCTAACGCATTCTGTATTTTATCCGAAATGCCCTCGATGCCGCTGTTCAGCGAATGCCCATCACTAAAGCGAGAATCTGCGGCATTTGTATCCAATTTTGTGCTGGTAACTGTCTTATCCGCGATCCTTTCCGCTAAACCCAAGCTGTGATTCTGAGTCGCTGCATGAGCAGAATCATGACGTGAACTCGCATGATAAGCCCTCGAGCCCAGTTTATCCAAAAGACTCTCTTCATGCGCTTCCGGTGGTAGAGAGAATGCCTCATCATGAGCAGGAGGAGGTTGGCTATGCCCAAGTCCGAGTTTCTCGAACATTTCCAATGGAAGGTGATGATGTGCGTCTTTCTCTGTCTCGCTCTCTGCTCTTCTCCGTGTCACTTCATCCTCTTCCTGTCTCTGTCGCTCCGACGTTTCAGAAGGAGTACTAGAAGCAGTTTCAACGTCGTTGTGAGAAGGTGGAATCAGACCAGTGGACCCAGCATGATGCTGCATCTTCACTAGGGCGGCGGGAGCAGCACCTACCCATTGCGGATGGGTTTTAGCATCATGATTCGTGTCAGTGACCTGCGGTACTACCGTGATTTCATGGAAAACCCCGGTGAGCTTGTTCATTAGTCGCTCCGTGTTACCATGATCAGCAGTATCGTGCTTAGTCGAGTAGACCGCAGACAGCGTCGTGATTCTCCTCCTCCGGCAGGCCCAGCATCGAGGTAAGCTTTTCAGAGAGTGGGTTATGTGCGTGCATACTGGCCGAGTTGTTCCTTGGTAATGTTGGTCCCTTTGGATTTTCCAATCCAAGGCTAAGTAAATGATCCATTTCAGCACAGTACTACGTCGCAAAGCAGCGGATGATGGTGGTTCGTGTTCAAGAGTTCTTGAAAGGCGGGACTGACGTCGATGATGCAACATCGTGAACAACGCCTCTCATCACGGAGAATGAATTAACGTTGGAGTATTAGGCTAGAAGAAATCAAAGGATGCCGTTCATACTTTAATCTCCCATTGATACTTCATATCGATATTTGCCAGTGTGCAATATTGCTGAGCCAATACCTCAGGATTACTGATGAAAAAGAATGAACAATGCGGGAGGATGACGTTGGAAAAGGACGCGAGGGATTGGGAGATATAGCACCGCTGGCTAGTGCTTAAGTACATCAGGCGAGGCAATGTGAAGGCCAGCTTGAAACGACTGGAGGTATGGAGTGAAAGGTGTTCAAGCTAGATAGGCAGCGGTTTGCGAAGTTTCGCCAGCGAGTAATCGGCTAACAAAAAGAAACAGTGTTGCTTATCGGTATGATATTGCTGATTCTGCTTGAATTTGCGTGGAGTGGCAGACACCGAGATCAAGGAAGACCCACATAATGAGCTCGTGTCACCATACCGGGCCCCTCGAGCTGAGTTTGAGTGGAATAAAATATTTGGTCCAAGTCTTGTCTGTCCAGCTGCTTGAAGCCATGATCAGCGAGAGGTTGGCAGAGTCGCTTGCCAGGCTAGGTATCTCCCGATGCGCTTTCCAATAATACGCACGGCGAACACGCACTCATCAAGCGTACATGTTTCGCCTATCTCGTATGAAGTTGGCTGTTTGAGGAAAAACCGTCCACGCTAAAGGGCTATTGTATCATCGTATCGATGACGAGCAAAGCCCTCTTAGCTCAGGGGTAGAGCGTTTCACTCGTATCTGTGTATAACAAGATGTTCGTCATGAAAAGGTCGCTAGTTCAATTCTGGCAGGGGGCATGTCTAAAGGACGAATGGCAAATACTGTCTTAACTTTTGTTTTGCACTCATACACATATCAATAGCACTAAAGCTTCAGTTTGGCGCTTGGGCGCCAATCCCGCGTGTACAATGTGCCTGCCTAATTCGAACGCCGAACCAGCTTTGACCGAAACCACGACCAAGTAGTAGAATGGGTGAGTCTTGTTTCATCTTGTAACGAGTGTATGCTGATGCTAATATCTCGCAGGTATTCCAAAGGTATGTCTCACTAGAAAGTCCTATTGCAGTGCTCTGATCTTTCTGTAGTTCTTTCGATGGATTTCGTACGCCTTTTTACCACCTTTTGCTTAGCTCTTACTGATTGTTACTCTAGAGAACGATACCCCTTGACGTCCCAACTTATTCAGGAAAATAAAATACCTGAATTCGGTGCGTGCTCTGCTTTCTAAATCCGACATCGACTCATTTTCCACGACTCAGACAATCTCTACCTCGACTTTAATGCTATCATCCATAACTGCTCCCACCCAAATGACGGCGACCCTCACTTTCGTTTATCCGAGGAACAAATATTCACCTCCATCTTCTCCTACGTCGACCACCTTTTCACCAAAATCCGGCCGAAAAAGCTCTTCTTTATGGCCGTAGATGGCGTTGCGCCTCGTGCAAAGATGAATCAACAGCGTAGTCGTCGCTTCCGTACAGCAAAAGATGCTGCAGAGCTCAGAGCTAAAGCCGAACGCAAAGGCGAAGTGTTACCAGAAGAAAAGGCCTTTGACAGTAATTGTATTACGCCGGGGACACCATTCATGGCTCGACTCTCGGAACAACTCAAATACTTTGTGAACAAGAAGATTACGGATGACTCTAATTGGAGGGAGGTCGAGGTTGTGCTATCTGGGCATGATGTTCCTGGCGAAGGAGAGCATAAGATTATGGAGTATATTCGACTGGCTAGGGCGCAGAAGGACTACAATCCAAATCTGCGACATTGTTTATATGGCCTCGACGCGGACCTTATTATGCTGGGATTGATCAGCCACGATCCACATTTCTGTCTCTTGAGGGAGGAAGTCAAATTTGGGCCGGCGCGCAAGACTCGAGGCAACTCATCCCTCGAGGCGATAAACTTTTATCTGCTACACCTTTCGCTATTCCGGGAATACCTTGACCTGGAATTCGAGTCCCTCAAAACCAACTCCTCCCTCCGATTCCCCTACTCCCTCGAACGCATCATCGACGACTTTGTTCTCCTCGCCGTCTTCGTGGGGAATGACTTTTTACCAAACCTTCCGGATTTACATATCCATGAAAACGGGCTGGAGAAGTTGTTTGAGATATATAAGAAGGTGAGCTACTTCCCGCATCCCGTTCGTTAGTACTAACATGTCTCAAAGGTCTTACCAACATTAGATGGATATCTCAACGATGCTGGAAAGATCGACCTCTTCCGGCTACAATGTATCCTTGACGAAATGGCCGAGTGGGAAATTGGCGTGTTTGAAAAAGAACATTCCGATCTCAACTGGTATAAGGGCAAGCAGACAAAGTTTAGCCAGCCCCCTGCTACAGCTAACGGCGGGAGCCTCGTCCTTACCGAATCCCAACACGAAATTTTTCGAACCGTAAGAGATTGGGTGAGATCGAAACCAACTTCCAAATCTCCTCTATCGATGCCGAATACGTTCCCCGCCAAGGACCGAGCGTTCATCACCACCCTCGCAAAAGACCTCAATCTTTCTTTGGCTTGGGACGGGTACGACGAACAAGGCAATAACTTGGTTTCGTTGGCTCCCTTTGTCGAGGACGAGGACGACGAGGATGAAGAAGAAGATGATATGGAGGCGCAGGCGGCGGTGTTTCGTGTGCTGAGGAAGTACGACAAAGCGACTGTTCATAACGCAGATTCCGAGGGTGATTTCGACACTCGGGCAGCGAATGCACTTGCGCTCAAGATGGACGAATGGAAGAGGGACTATTACGGCGAGAAACTCGCCATATCGTACGATGATTCTGGAGACATGGGCAAATTGGTGTATCGGTAAACCTCATTCCCTTCCATTCGCTTCCTGTACTGAAATCATGTATAGATACATCGAAGGCCTCCAATGGGTCATGTATTACTACTTCACGGGAGTCAAGTCTTGGGGGTGGTTCTACGACTACCACTACGCTCCGCGGATAGGTGATTTGGGATCAAAAGCTACTTGGGGCAGATCTGGAGGTGACGGAGGCACGAGAGGAATTAGCCACCTGAGCTTTGAATTTGAGCTCGGTCAGCCTTTTAGGCCGTATGAGCAGTTAATGGGAGTGTTACCTATGGCTAGTAGGGAACTTGTTCCCAAGGCGTATCATGTGAGTGCTTATGTCGATCTTTCATCGACGCTTTGCCTTGTACTGACTCCGTCGCCGCCCAACAGGATTTGATGACAAACGCAAATTCTCCAATTGCCTCTTTCTACCCCACCGACTTTGCCCTCGATCTAAACGGTAAAAAAGCCGACTGGGAAGCTATAGTCAAGATTCCTTTTATTGACCAAGTTCTCCTCCTCTCTGCCATGGCTACGAGAGAGAAACTTCTTACCGCTGAAGAAGTTAAACGAAACGGCTTCGGGGTTAGCTGGCGATTCGAATATACGGGAATCAACGCCGAACCGACAGAATACCCAAGTTCACTACCGGGCTTCTTTCCTCCGATACATAGGTGTATGTGTAGGATGGAGGTATTTGATTTGCCGACGCTAGATCCTGACCTTGGTCTCTCACTTGTTGCCGGAGAGTCCTTCCCCTCCGCTGTCGTCTCCGCATCCGCCGTCGGCTTCCCATCTCTCCACACACTCCCGCACACGCACGCAGTGTTGGGGTATCATCATGTTAATGTACATGGGACGGAGAGCAGGAATCAGAGTATCGTGGTGCAAATCAAGAACACATATGAGAGTCGAAAGACAGAGGATATTGGGAGGGAGGTATTGGGAAAACGGACGTTCATTGGATGGCCATTCCTGCAGGAGGGAATGGTGGTTGCGTTGTCTGATGAGCTGTTTCGGTATGAGAAGGTTTTGGTTGGTGGTGGTGTGGGGTCGGAGAAGGTTATTGGGACGCCCCATAATCAGAATGGGTTGGGTTATTGGAAATCTAAAGCGGATAGAATCGAGAATGTGTATTCGAAGAGGTTTGGGGTTGTTACGGGACCGGTTGAGGTGTTGTTGCATGTTAGGCCGTTGAAAGGTATGTTCTTTTGCTATTCTTTCGGTTTAACCAACTCATTACTCGACCCAACCAGGTCTCAAACGTCTAGAAGACGGCTCTTTCATCAAAGACTATGAAGGGATCGACAAGGAAACTGAAGCTGCGGTGCAGATGACAATTTCATCTTCCGCCGGTGTGGAGGACCCGCGATTCGTTGAAAGAGCGGCACCAAAGTTGGAGGACGAGTTTCCAGAGGGAAGCAGGATTTTCTTTTTGGGTGAACATGCGTATGGGGTTGCGGCGCAAGTCTCGGGGACGACGGATGACAGTTTGAGCGTGGTGCTTGCTGTGAGTATCGAGTTTTCAATCTATGTTATTGCTTGTCGTATTGACTCTTACCAACTAGTTTTTCCCCTCCGACACAACGGAGAACGCCCAGTTCAAATCCATCGTCAACTCCGAGACACTTTCGTCCACATCCCCCTCTCAATCCAGATGGCACCCGGCCTTCACCGCCGCTTCCATCCTGAACATCTCAAATCGAGCGTTATCCAAGATTACCTCGAGCTTCATGATTATCACCTCAGATGGAGTGAAGCATAATCTTGGATTGAGTATCAAGTTTGAGGCCAAGGGGTTGAAGGTAGTGGGGTATTCCAGGAAAGGGAATGGGAACGATGGGATTAGGGGAGGAGGAGCAAGGCAGAATTGGGAGTATAGTGATAAGGCGATAGAGTTGATCAGGGAGTATTTGAATGCGTTCCCGGAGATCTTTATGTGTCTGGATGCGGGTGGGGATGGTGTGTGCTTTCCGCTCTCTCCTCTTTAACGCTATTCATTCTTCTTTCCAGGCATGTTACGAGCCTCTGACGTCCTCTCCGGCACAAACCCTGATCTCCGGGTCAAAGAAATCAAATCCTGGTTAAAGTCCAAAGGTGTTAGGGATTTCGAACCCGTCTCCCTCTCCTGTGACCACCTATCCAAAGACACCGTATCCGAAATCGAGAAAACTCGCAGACTCGTTGACTGCGTCCAAATCATCGACTAGTGCGATCAAGAAGGCGATAGTGAAGGGAATACCTAGGCAAGCGGTGCTTAAACCTTCGCATGCAATGTATAGGCTACAAGGGCAAAGGTTTTCGTTGGGGGATAGGGTGACGATGGTGATGGATTCGGGAGCGGTGCCATTGGCAGCGAAAGGGGTGGTGGTGGGGTTGAATGAGAAGAATATGGATGTGGTATGGGATGTGCCGTTCATGAGTGGGACAACGTTGGGAGATAGGTGCTCCCAGTATCGTGGACTCGCGGTAGAGTTCAACTCGTGTTTGAACCTAAGCGATCCACAATTCGTCACATCGACGAAACCAAGGACACAGGTGAATCCGAGTGCGGCTCCATTCAAATCTCGGTTTGGTTCGCAGCCGCATCGCATCAGCCTTTCGCTGGTGTTCGTCCAGCACCAGCTCATGCTTCAGGACCATCTTCAGCTACAGCGCCGACAACGGCCGTGGCATCAAATAAATCAGTGCACATCATGACCAACCCTAATCGCGGCGCTGGTATCGGATCGCGTGGAGGACGAGGAGGTGGTGGTTTCAGCGCATCTGCAGGGCCTGCTAATCATAGTCGAGGACCTTCAGATGGGTATGCACCGAATGCGGCTGCGAACGGAAATGGATATCCGCATACGCCTAGTACTGCTACGAACGGTGCACCACCACGCGGAAGAGGCCGTGGTGCAGGATTTGGTGCGGGATTCCGTGGAAGAGGTGGCGGCTTCCCCGCTGCGACGTCATTCGACCGCGGGCGCGGTCGAGGATTCAGAGGTCGGGGAAGAGGGCTTGCTCCCCAGGTGCAGGCGCAAACGTCGCCGTCGTCGTGATTCATGACCTGTTAACAGTTATTATGGGTGAAGAGAGGTGCAGAAAAAGTGTGTCTCTCGGCTATATTTTGTTGTTATAGTTTTCTCTTCTGAGCGGGGCGTCCAAACGTGCCTGGAATGGGATGGGGGCATCCGCGCCATTCTTTTTTGCTTTACTCAATGTTATTCATTACGCTGTGCGCAGGGACTACTATTTTTCTAGTTCATCATTTGTCTGTATGAATTATAGCCAATTGTCGCATCCTTGTCTGTACTCTATGTTCTTACTAGATATAGATATACATACTATGTAATGTGTGTGTACGGTATCATAGGAATGCTCTGCTTTATAAAGCGGAAGGAGTGATTATTGAGATTGCAGTGGTTTCTTCTAATGTAACCCCAAGTGCCAGAACTAGGCTGAACTTTTGCGTAGCTGGAGGTTCGATGATGGTGGAATTGGTCGGTGAAAGCTGTACAAATCGGGCGGGTAAAAGCTGGACATATAGCTAAGTAGCCGCCCACCGCCTCCATATCCGCTGTGAATCTATGGCTTGCACTTGTATCGATTGATCTTGAGGGTACTATCTCTGGGGATATATATGTATATAATGTGTACGATGTATGTATCGATCTACTCAAACCACACATTGCTCCAAGACAGCCATCGTATATTCACTGATCAGTCGATGCGTGTTCTGAGAAGGATGTCCAGCTGCGACGGGTCGGAACAACGAACAATACGAAAAGGAAGAACTCACGAATAAAAAAGACACTATGATCAGGATCGTCGCATCCTCCTACAATTGTATTTGCACTAATTAGACATGTAGCGTTCCCTGTATAGCCAAACGCCGATGGATTGGCCGCGATGGTATCAAATAACCTACGAATAGGAAATGGTCATCGTATTAAGATAGATCCAGAGAATCGTTAATCCATGACGCACCGTTCGAGATTCACATAAGCAATGTTAGTCCCATTCACGGCGTTTGATTCACGCAGGTAGGCGAATACCTGATTTTGCAAAACCGAAATCTCTGGCGTAAATTTGTACATCTGTGCTTGTGCGTTTACAATCAGATATAAGGTAAAAGAATAAGGGTTCCGTTGACATACGCCTTGCACAATGATATTTGTTGCTCCGTTGGCTTGTAGTTCACCGAGTTTGGTGATCTGTTAAGTATTTTTGATTTAGTATTGTTATCCAGTCTGGAATGGCACTTACATAGGTTTCAAAGGCTAGAGTCAAGTTTCCACCGGCTATTTGGGAGAAAAGTTGATTGTGCGGAACATCACAAATCGTTCTCTTACCTATTTTGAATTGCCCATCATCACTATTCGTATCATAGAATCAGCTCCTTCTTCTTCCAAGGGTCGACTCACTTTATGCCAAATGAAACGGTGTATATGGTTTCACTGGGAACCAACGCGTCAAGGAATCGGCCTTGTTCAAGGAACAATCTGAAGGTTGTGAATATATAAGTGGCATGAAGCGGACGAGCAAAACCTGCCTAGTTTCATCCACAAAATCTGTTCGTGGGACACCCTGTGTGGATTCGCGTTAGAGCCAAATGAAAATACAAGTTGCATATGTAGTTACAGTTGCATTGAGAGGCGAGGTGGTATTGTAAGCAAAATTATCGATTACTGCACCTCCCCAGGCATACTGTGAAGGATGCAATTTTGTGATCAGTCATATCCATACACGTAGTCTATCAAAACGTAACTCACGTTCAGCAACTTTGCGCTGAGCTCATTTGCCATGTCTTCGACCCAGATAAAACCGTTACTAGCTCTTCTATTCTCCGTGAACTGTGATCCTGCAGACGGTAAAGGCGGCCATAGAATTGGTGGAACTGGAACGGTTCCGTTCGCTAATAAGATGCGTTGGTTAGGAATGAAAATGTACTAATAGAATATAAGCTTATCTACCTCCGTTAGAAGTCCAAGAATCTCCGAACGCGACGATAGTTCTAGAGCAACAATATCAGCGCCCAGCGAACCGATTTAATCATTTGCTTATATTTACCTGGTAGGACCAAGGCTGATTCCCGTATTCACCTCTGTGGCGTTCTCTGAAGAAAGTGCACCACAGAGCGGCTGGACGGCCAAAGTAATTGGAGAGGTGCTGTTGATTATCACAGGAAAGTTCATTTGGCCTTGGGCATTTACACGGAGACCTTGTCCCGCTATAAAGACGACTGCAAGTAAGAGTGATTTCGAACGAGGGATTTGCATCTTGGTCGTAGAATTCTCGTTTAGAGAGCTCCGAGAGGGAATTTATTCAACTTGAGAGCTCAGATGACGTTGGTTCTGATGAAAAAGAATCGAGTATTTCAGTCAAGGAGTGAAGCAGCAGGACAGCCAGCTGACATACCCAGTTCATTTGCTTGCAGATGCGGAGTCGGTAGGTCCATCTCCTCGCCTACCGACTCGCCTAAACGGACCGTTACGACCGTCATCTTGTTGTACCTGTTCACTGTTCAAGTGACCTCCCATAAAAAACGTCAAGTACCCGTCCCTTGCTCAACTCGAACCTAATGGCTGCGGGGATATTCGAATACCGCTCTCAACCTGAGTTGGTAAGAGTGACTCGATCTGTACGAAGAGGTTTTTGCATGCGAAAGCGGTCAATGCTCCGGGGATTCTTCTCGTTATCTCGGCTTACCTTTCCCGTGCTCGTTTCCTTGCTCTACTGCAGTCTTAGTGTGTACGAGTCTACGGGGATGGATGTTAATCTGGATTACCAGCGACAGTGGACATCGTTCTGCGTCTCTAGCATCTGGATTCAGCCAACTCCAATACAGATTCCCAGTACAAAATTCCTACGATTCATCGTATTCCTCTGTTACAGTCCATAAATCCCCGATTCAGAGGACATAACGAGGTCCAAATGATGCAGAGGAACCGGAAGGAGGAGGAGGAACAGCAATCGATTATCAAACCCAAACCAACGCTAGAGAAGCGAACTGAAGGATCTGTGATGGACGCAAATTAAAGAAGGCCAATGCAATTCATTGCCATCACCGCAGGTCAAGATTTCGGACAATAGATGAAAAGGGGAAGCCAAATATGATTGACCAGCTCTGATGAACAAAATATCTAGGAGTAACGATGGTCACAAACGTCGTCGGACAGACTTGAGGAGAAGCAGTAGATACTGGCGGAAACCTCAAGCGGGTATCTTTGCACTTGGTTGGGGTAATCGTAGGTGGGAAGATCGCCCACTGGAAATCGAGTAGAGCTTTCGCGAACGGTTTGACCAACGAATGGAGCAGTAGCTCCAAAGACTGAAGGATTGGAATGTCGGTACGTCGAAGCAGATCAAGATAGTGTTTAAGTTCATTTGAGACCGCGGGTTGGTCAGACTGAGTAAAGGAAGGAAGTCATTGAGTCGGAGAAGGTCTATAGCTGATGGAAGAGCCGGCTAAGTATGATTGAAAACAGAGGATTACCGGAGACACGAACCAAAAGTCCACTGCAAATTCGATATCTAGCAGCATGGAACTCTTCCCTTCCCCTTATCAACCCGAAGTCCGCGTGTGACAAGTAGGGTCGAATTCGAGAATGAGTAGGTCTGAGTGACGAGAGCCGAGTCCAAGATAGCTGACGGAGAAAGCCGAGGGAAGCCGAGCTTGAACCCGCACCTCCGCTCGTCCCTTCGCTGAGAACAGGTTGCGAATCCACGAGAAAAACGGCAGGGTGCCATCCGGAGACCCTGTTCGACCAGAAATTCTGGAGTCTTCTAGGATGAGAAGAGCGTAAATCAGTACTTGATAAACACTATATACGTAGATGAAGTACCTGCCATAGTTAATCCCCGACTGTGCGGGACCCAACTCCTCAAGGAGTCTTTGCTTGGTTTTCGCTTATGCAGGGGAGAGAACAGCAATATGAAGGATTCATCATCTTGATTATCGATATTAAGTCGGTTCTAAAGCTAGTCGACACCAGAGGCACCTTTTCTTGAAAACACTGTTCTTCAGTATCACTCCTCACAGCTCAATCACACTGTATATATCGATTCTCCTCCCTCCTTCATTCCATCCGCGCGCATTGGTGTACTTGGTCATTCCTTAGTTGCCGGCGAATCCAATTAGAAAAAGGAGGAGTAGATTGACTATGAAGAGATGGCGAAAAACGGCAGCGCAATGAGCTGAACTGGCGGTCGTGAATACCTGGCGAAGGCCATATGACGGTGAAGAAAAGGATTTTGAAGCGCCTAACGCCGCGTGGCGTCCGTCGGCAAAAGAAGGCAAAGCGTATGTACCAAGCCTAAAAGAGAGCCGACGGTAGTTCGATGTGAATAACATTGAATTTAGGCTTGATGGATTGTAAAGGTGGGCTACACTTAGACCATATTGTCTCATACCTTTGACTGAAAAGGAAATTCTGTGAGGACGACCGAGTTATGGTGCGGAAATTGAAATTTTAGGCAACGTTAACGGAGTTACGCAGAAGTGTATGTACAGCGTCAGTCAAATGAGACCGACAATTTATCAGTTTGCTATGATCTAGTGAGCCCGATCGATATCGACGCAGTGGTCTCGCTGAGAACAGCCAACATCAGTTGATTATAGGATAAGAGAAGGAACAACGCTAGTACAAATCTGACGCGGGAGAGGGAAGCGCATAAACTGCAAAACAGACTACGGAAGCTTTGCTACAGGGGAACGAAACCTTTGGAGAGAACTGAGAAGCCATGACTCATAACAACAACTTGGATAGTGGACCAGTCAAGGTCTACCATCCAAGTCAGTGGAAGTGGATTCCCCCTACGATTAAGCTGCAATTGTGCAATCGCCCTGCCTAATTTTACCATGATCATAGCTCCCCATCTTACAAGCACCGGAGCTGCTGAGGGTATGTTTACCCTTATACACAATGTCCAGGGGCGCATCCTTGTCGTCTTTTTTGGTAGCAGAGATGAGGAAGGGGTCGTGTAGCTGGCTGCCGACGGAGATCGGCGCGCCACCTAAATTACCATCTCCTTGAAAGCCAATGATCTTTGGTCCGGAATACAGAATTGTAACTAGGTCGACGTGGGGGTTTTTGCCATCGGCACCTTTGTTATATTCGTAGAAGTGCAAATGAATGGGTCCGCTTGGTACGTCCTTGGGCGCGGCTCCCTTACTGTTTTCGGGATGTATTAAGCAACAGAAATCGTTCGGACGACGAAGACTTGAACTCACAATATCAAACGATGGTTCTGATCCCCCGTAGTTTCAACGTCAGGTCCAGACATATACGCCCACTGTGCAAAGAGGTTAGAATCAGCTCAACTGCATACGTGGGAAGCACGTACATTTTCAAAACCACCGTCCCCCTCGAGGATAAAAATGCCTGCATGAACTAGGTAAGATCAAAAAACAGTCAGCGTTTTAGAAAAAGGTCCCTCCGGAAATAGTACGCACGGCCATAGACATCATATTTGTATTTCCCAAGGACCTAAGGCAACGAGGAATGGTAAGGTCAATATCAAAATAATGTAATTGAAGTAACGCACAGTGTGCGTATCTGTATTCGTGTGTGACCAATCTTTACCCTCTGTACCCTGACCAAAGAAATTATGTTTATCTTTCTGGTAAGCAACGACGACATGCCACCCAGGGTGCGCTAAATGGGCCACGATTATTAAAAAATTAATTGCTTAGCATCACCGAACTTTAACGTACCTTTCACGAATGCTGCCACAGTATCCCTGGTGAACTTTCCGCTAGAAATCACGTCAGTATACTATAGGTTGAGTAGCAGGTCAACCACAACTAACCGTTCCTACCACGCAAAAAGTCAAGAGTGAGAAAAGCTAGATGAGCACTGGCGACTAGACTCACCTCGGCGCTCTTCTTTTCCATTGCCCCGATCTTGGTGAAGATTTTCGCCAAAATATTGATGAAGGCGGACACAACTTCTACGGCTGTTCCAAGAATCTCCCCCACTATGGGAACTCCCTCGAGTTCGGCCCCTGCTTCGGACATCCCCTTGGCTGCAGCCCCCATTGCCTTTCCGGCGGTGTCCATTCCTCCTCCCGGAGTATTCGCCGGTGACCCACTATCCTTCGATTCTTTCTTTTTTTTTCTTTTCATCATTTTCGATGTACGCTCTGCAATAGCTACACCACCGCTAGGACGTAAATTCAATCCTTGAGGAATACCAGAGATGAGATCTAAATCCTCGTTGGAATTGTCATCCATGGAAGCGCTACCGAAATTGTCGTCGAGGTAAAGGATGCTGTTATCAGCGGCGATCTGCCAAGCTTGACCAGTAGCAGTCCGATGCAAATCGTCGACGTCAGGATTGTGATCCAGGCGAACGTCCACAACAGGCCTTGAGGGGAGTGGGCCTGCGGTGACAGTCTCCGATATAACTAATAGCAAAAGAGAACCGTAGATGGATTTCATGAGAAATTTATCAAGTTGCGTAGCGTTGAAAACGATGCACTAGTCCTGCTAGTGAGTGCGGGAGGGAGACGAACCAGTCGTACTTGAAACGGGACAGGAAGGTGAAGGGTTGGCGGTTTATAAGTAAAACATTTTGAATGAGTGGGAACCCAAAATCAAAGTAACATTGAACAAGCCACGCTTTTGAATTTGTCCGAGGTGCGGGATTTGGGTATGAATCTATGATTGGAGTACTCTCCTGTTCCGTTGCTGGGATCAGACGGTGGTCGATACATAAATTAGTACATGCAGTGCCTCCGCCATCCCAGAACAGATCGAATAATTCAGTAGCGGTAAGTTAAAGCACATTGCCGAATCTTGCCGAGCGCTGCAGTAGCTGCAAAGTTGCAACGCACTGGCCGCACGTCGTCTCAAAACGGTTTTCCGCTTTCGGTTGTAAGTTTCGAATTGCTTTTGAATCAGCTCCACGGCCAACAAGCTCCGTGTATTGTTGATCCCTGATGATACTTACTGACGTCGAACGCATTCAGAATGCTCGTCAAGAGCTTGGCTGTGAACGGTGTTATTCAAGTTAATTTTTTCAAGGTTTTAAAATCGCTAGTTGTCATTGGAAACCTGGAATTTGTTATGCGGAATGAGGGAAATCGCACACCAGAGCGACTTTTAAGAGCCATTGCGATAAGCTTTTAGGCAGTCGATACGCTTACCTAGCATTTACCCAGCCCCGGAGTCTTGATGTGATGATACGCTTACCCAGCACTCACCCAGCCCCAGAATCATGATGTGATGTGCTGACTGTACAAGACATGTACACCCTCAAAGCGAAAGACTTCTTAGCCATTAAGTATCCATGATTTAACGGAGGCACCACTGAAGAGTCAGCTTACAGTCCTCCCTATTCCACCTTTCCCAATTCCTTGAGCGGACCCTGGCTGCCCTTTCTGTCTCTCTGGATGATGTGGATCCCTTGGAACCTACTTTGTTGGCCGAGATAGTAAACTCGATTTTGCATCAGAGGAGAATACCCTCCGCTTCCACTTATGGATTAGAGTGCCTCTAGAAAAGACTTGGCTCTAGAGGCCTTGGTAGACGTGTTTTTAAATTGTGGCTTGAGCTTCAATCATCTCAGCGCCCAAGCGCCCAGTCCTTTCCAAGTAGATGGAATGATAAATTAGGGGGTTGGAGGGAGTTGAGGCAGGACGTAAGAGGAGTTGAAGTTGGCACGAAAGACTTGAATACGTCGCATCCAAAGTCAAAAGCAAGAAACGTGGGAGACAGAAGCATTCTTCATTTAGTTGCGGTTTACTGCCCAAGCATGGGGTAAAGAAAGAGACCGGTTTAAGGGATCTTTCAACAATTTGGTGTAGATAGAGAATATAGGCGGGCGGCGGAATATATTGAAGCGGATCTTGAGAAAGGGAGGAGAGGGGTTAGGTGAGGAGGATCCAGCTCTAGTCGTTATCCACAGGGTTTAGAGTTGAGGACTTCCTTCTCCGTAACCCTTTGCACGGCTCACGGCTCACTAGGGCCTTTTTTCAGTTGACTCCATAGAGAGCCCACGTATCATCTTCCATACGAAGTATCCAATGCCTAAAAGTACTCACAGATGAGTATTGGAGGAAGATTGGGAGACGAAATTTTCAGAATGTGTGGTTGAAATATGATTATCGTATTGAGAGTTATGGGAGGACGAAATTTCCGAGCGAGATTCTGCAGAGACGGCGGCGAAATGAGAGAAAGATGGGCCAATCGATCCACTAGAGCTAATTTATTCTGAGGCATCTCGACCCTCATGCTCATCATAGGCGGTTTTAAGTTGTAGCCACGGTTTCGTTGTAAAGACTGCAAATAGGTGGTTCCGTCAAAGATGACATGGTTCAACTGTTAAATTAACAGAGATGACTTGACAAAATTGCGAGCAGGGAGACATACCTTCAAGCTGAGCCCTACGCCTATATGTACACTGTAGAGAGAGCTCAGAGCAACAATGAAATTAGCGCCTACCAAGAGCGCTAGCACGCGCTTATTTGATGAGCCGCCCGTCCTTACTACCCTTTGCTAACCCTTTGCTCAAAAACTTCAATTTAGCGAGGATCTCTTTGAAATCACAGATTATTATTCTGACTCAAGACGAGCTCCAATGTACAGTAGCTACTTGCGCTTGACCCGGTTTTGGAAACATAGGATCAGGAGTCGACTAAGTCAAGACTAAGTATATACTATAGGAATCCAATACGATATAAATTGTCAATTTAGAAGGCTGAAGCTTGAGCATGAACAATCGAGTCCCATCTGGGTCCCAAATCCATTTTCCGAACCAGTCGTTTCTGTAAATCGAAGAAATATCTGAGTATTATCGATCTCGGAATCTTATTTGAGGACGCTTTGTTCGCTCCACGAGTTGAAGTCATCATTTGAGAACTGACCCAAGTTTGAGGAGAGTGCAGAGGAGGCTGGTCAGGAATTTTTATTCGCCGAGGCTTGGGCTTGGAAATGGTTATCACGATAGTACCCTTCAGTCGTCGGAAGTTGTCTTTTCGGGAAGCACGTTACGGCATAATACGCGTGACTTTTTTCTTTCAGTACCGCTCTCTCATCGGTCCCGACGTTTCCAAGCTCCGTCCTCTCACACACAGCCCGTAATTTATCCTTACACTCCTGCAGTGCAGGACGAAGCTGGTAAAGCCAAGCTTGGAATGATGCCGGTTTCAGGTATGTGGCTTTTCATCTGTCTGGGCAAATCTACTTTGACCGAAAGCCCTTCCAGAGTCTTCCAGGTAGAGTTAAGAGTCAAATATTGCACGCGCGCAGTTCACCTGTTGCATGTGCTCAAAATATCTCACAACATGTCAATATTTCACTCAAATTGTCCATTTCTGCAACACGTTCCCATCTTCACACCTTTTTGTGTCCTCTTTGCCTCGTTTAGGACAAGCGTGTATCCGGATAAAAGTCGGCCGTGGCGCATTTATGAGCGGTGCTCTAAAATTTTACTCGGTAATGATATAACGATCCCGCGTTGTGGGGATACTTCCTGGTCAGGTTATTTCTCCCGTGTGTGAGTAGTTAGGACGAACCATCTTTCCGTTCCTTTTATTCAAGCTTTTCGTTCCACCGTTTGCCAGCTTTTTCTTTCGACAGTCTTTTATCTTCCCTACCAAATTCCCTGTCGGAATGTCCGGTCAATCTTCTCTTCAAAGCTTGGAAAACCAGACTGTAGATAACACGCTGGGAGCAGCACTTTTGGGAATAGTGGGCGCGACTTTGTGAGTCATAGTATCTCTTTTGTGACTTTTTGCTGACTCAAGTGTCAGTCTTTTTGGTATTACAACTCTTCAAGTCTATCTGTATTATCACCACTACGGTCGTGATTCGCGTCTTCACAAGGTCGCGGTGAGTTGGCATACTGAATCATCAATGCTATTGAACTCAACGCCTCATCCTATCAAGGTCGCCGCTCTCTGGTCAGTAGCCTCGTCCTTCCAACCAGCTGTGCCCTCACGCAACTATTTCCAGGATTCTCGATAGCCTGCATCTTGTGCTAATCGTGCACGCCGTGTATCATTACGCCGTCAAGGGATTTGGGGACACGTTGAACTTGGCAGTCGTCATATGGTGCATATTTCGGGTTTTCGTTCCATGCCTACGCTCACGATAATAATCCCAGGTCGGTGAAGGTTAGTACCCTTGTTCTTCTGCGGCGCCCGCCACATGTATTAATTTCCTCGTTCATTTTGCGACTAGCTCCAAGTGACCATCAACGTAAGTGGCAGATTTATTATTATTGGATAAGAGTCCTCTTTCTCACTAATGTACGGGCAACAGGTAATCATTATACTGTTTGTTCAGAGGTAATTTGATCACCGTTCGGGCGCTGCTGTTCTGTGTAGCTGACTAGAGTTTTTTTATGGCGCAGTTTGTATGCTTACCGTGTCTGGATTCGTATGTTTTATTTTTCCAATCATTTCCAGTCTTCTTTCTGACCGTTCGTTTTTTTTTCGTAGTGGGCGGATATCATCATGGCGTATTTGGATACATTGTGGTGTGTATTAATTTGGTCTTGATCCAAGATTCCACGGTACTGATGAACCTGCATATAGGCCGGTGTCGTTGTAGGCGGATTCGGTGAATGATTCCTGCCAAGCTCTTCCAGCGAAGCTTCCTACTAAACTCTCCTTTAATCGATATTAGGTATCGGAGCTGGTAAATAGTCTTTTTAACAAAAATCATTCTATCGTTGCTCACTATGCGATCCATATAGCTTTGGCGTACAAAATGTATGTTTTCCATTATGGGGGAAACACTCTATCTTGAACATCCTACTTCAGCTACACAATTCAAACATTCCAAGAATTACAAACGATATCAGTACGTTTACCTTCTGCGATTGGCGGGGACTACAATCATCTGATACGTTTTTTCTTGTATTACAGTGGGCAATCGACTCATCCCTAGCAACTTCTACCGCTATAGATTTCACCATTGCTTTAGCCATGTGCTTGTACCTACACAAAAGTCGCGGGTCCGAGTCGCGGTAAGCTTCTGTTTGCTATGTTAGACGCGTACTGTTCCTGACATTGTACTATTGCGAACCATTGCGAACCCCAGGTTGAATTCGCGGATCTCGACTGTTATGCAATACAGTCTGAGCTCTGGGCTGTTCACCAGGTAAAGAATACTCTTTCTTGGTCCATGAAAGAATTATGACTTACAGTACCTTCTGTGATAATAGTGCATGTTCTCTATCTACACTATTCACTGTTCGTACCTCTCTCTTTCACTCTTCAGGTTCATCTTTACTGACACATTCGTTGTACAGTACACTCTCATGCCGAATACCTTGATCTTTCTCGGTCTTCAATTCTTATCGACTAAACGTTCGTCTTTCATCGGGCAGTTGCTTATTTACTTACTAACAATTGCTCATGGTTTAGTCTATGTCGGCTCTTTCTTGGCAATGCTTAACGCTCGCCAGCGGCGCCCAGGGGGTCCTGGTAATGATCAAGCTTCCTCAAACGCTAAGCACGGTATTGAGTTTAGAGTCCAAACGTCGACCTTCACACACTCGATCTCGGATTTCGACTCGCGCTCGCAAGCACGCTGGCAGAATGAGTCTTCCAGCTCCCGATCATCATGCCCTCAGAGTCCCGCAGACTCTTTACAAAGCCACAGCACCTACGTTGTGAGCTGCCTTATTCTTCTTAACATGCTTTCTCGCTCACCGTCGCACTCATTTGTAGAGTTTTGATAGCTCGAAAAAGTCAGCATGGGACATAGAAGCGGCCCCCGCTGTGGCAATGGTGCATCCTCTCACATGTACGTGGCGAAGTGCTCTCATGAATTCATCAGGTTTCTAGAGCTCGGTTCCACGAGGGCACCAACATGACTATATGACCCAGTGGTGAATAAGAGTACTCAGTGATTGGATCTCACTGTGTCGTCCTTATATCATTTTTGTTCTTGATTTCACGTACGCGACACAGGTAATTTGTTTACGGTCTAATAACTGTGTACACTATCACATTGTATATTAATCAATACTTGAATGGATTCCAGTTCTGGAACTGGAGTTCGTCTGATGTACATGTACTAATGTACAGCACACAGCTCTCGTATGATTCTAGGAAGAGTCTTCTAGATCTAGGCTTCCTGTAGCAGCATGAACAGGTAGACACAAACATCATGTAAAGATGAACTCCTGGTGTTCAGGCGCCTCGCCGATTTCGCAGCCCAACCATTCCAACCATTCCCTCGTGTGAAACACTGCTCGTCGCTTCGGCCATTGTTCGAAGTCGTAAGAGGAAGGAGCGGAAGTCGCGGTCGCGTCAGGCGTAGTTGCCGGACTAGCAGACGACGATTTCCGCGACGAAAAAGAGGAAGAACGGAAGTATCCGGGACGCGGCGAGTTTTCTCCACCACCATTCCCGGGCAAATTATTGAGAACTGTCCAATAGTTATTCCCCATCCGAATCAATCGAACCATGGGAAATCCATTTTCCAATATCTGCGCGGGGGAATGTAGTGGAAAGTCCGCCAGAGCAATAAATAGCAGGCCTGTAGGGACTCCAGGACGAAGTTGCTGAGAGAAGATATGCTTTGTTAACATAAATCCAATGCGCTTCCGATACAGGGACTTACATTTAAGAACATCAATGGTTCTCGCAAAGAAGCGGCGGCAAACCCATTCAAAGTGAGTGATACAACACTTCGTGGAATCAGCCAGGCTCCTAGTCCGGGAGCTAAATCTTTTGGATAAGTGATCGTCAGTCCCTTTAAAGATGTAAGGGATGGTAGCACGCCCCAGATGCTGGCGTCGAATCCTGTTGCACGGAGAACAGGACTCTCCACCCCCAACGGACATGGCTAAAGTCTTCAGCTCTCGTCGGTCTCGCAAGAAATCTGCAATGGAAGGCAGCAAGTCCCGGTCGTTCAGACGTCGGGAAACAATGCCAGCTATGTTGAAAGTGAAATGGCGGAGGAATGGTAGGGAGGTAGACAGGGAGCGGAAGTACGAGGAAAGCGGACAGTCCAGAAGAACCGTCAAGTTGAGGCACTCGAGCTGATGCCCATGAGTGAGTAAGTCAGGGATCAGTTGGGTGGATGTAGCGGGGATTTGCCCCGTATAACCGATGTGGGTTAAATTTCGTATTGATATAACGGACATCGAGGGAAAAGTAGATGTTGGATCCTCGACCCAAAGTGTACGCAATGTCGGACGGTTCTGTGAGAGAAATGCTGTAAGGCCTGGTGAAGAGGAGGGAGGAGAAGGACTATTTCCACTCATGTGAGCAGCACTTGTCATATAACTTGTCTCGTAAGCAAAATGTCGAGAGGTGTTGAAAAGTTAATGTGGATAGATCAGGTGGACCATCCGGTACCTGAAGGGCCAGTCCACGTAGCCGTGGATGTGAGATCTGCAGGATGCGAAGAATGGGCATTGTTCCATCGATAGGGGCAGTTATGTGGATATGCCGCAGGTTGATCAGCTTTCGGGAGAGCATTGGACAGAATTCCTGTCAGATTACTGGTGAGTGCGGGACAACAGTGACTGCTCGATGTTTACGCACCACTCTGGAATGAAGTTGACCCATCTTTATCTGTCCTAAACGAAAATATTCTCAATGTCCGCACGAAAGAAGCAAATGAGGTATCGGTGATGACTCGGGTCAGAATATCAGCAGTGCGCTGAGCATGCCGGGTATCTTGGTCTCTTATATTTTCTGAAAGCAGGGGACTTCTCCACGAAACTTCCTCAGGCATATCCGAAAATCCAGAAAAGTGTAGGTCCAATCTTCGAAATAATAACTGGGATGCTATGCGAGAAAGAGGATTGGGAACAAAGAGAAGTGTCTTGAGATCTCTGCGGGGTAGAAATAGAGCTATTTCTCGCCATATTTCCGTGGAGAATTGTCCTTTGGTGGTGGGTTGAGGAGCCAACAGCTGAATATCGGGATTAGATCGAATGAAATTCAACAGTAAGCTGAATACGCACCTTTTCCACGTTTACGGACCTTTTATGCAATAGTGCCATCGCTTCGGGATTATCAGGTTCAGCAGCTAACGCTGCTTGAAGGTCTGCGCGCATTAAAATTCCGTTGTCAGGAAGGCGAAATAAAACATACCTTCCTGCGCGCCGAAAATAGCGCCGGAATTGAGCCTAGCCCTTGCTCTCAGAATTCGGGCCTTGGCTGCGTTCTCAGGGGATAACGAAGCCACCTGCAAACACGACTGGATGGCGTTCTCGAATACGAACCTAGAGCGACTTGAAAACCATCCCGTGGTTAGCAATGCAATTAATCCAGCCATGACAAGCTGCTTACCCTTCATAGTCGAGATTTTTCAGTGCGTATAGTAGTAGGTCCGCTTTCTGGTTATCCGAAAGACAGAGGGAAACATCCCGGATGCTAGCATCGAGGATTTTAGGATTGAAAACGTTCATGTTGATTGTAGTGGGGATGTTAGAAGACTCAAATCGAACCACTCTATTAAGAGTTTACTGTTACCTCAGGCACTGCACGAATCGGTCCAGCCTTCGATGCAAGTTCAAAAATCAAAGTTGGCCGTAATGTCGTATTTCTGATTTCGGCTTCCCGAGCGTGTCATGGCAATTCCTTGATCGGGCAAGGTATAAGATTAGATTGCCAAGAAGACTGTTTCGTTGAGAAAGTCAGCACTGATTCGACGCTGAAGCGGAAGAAGAAAACACATATTGACAGGAAGGTCGAAGTGTGAGAGAGCTCGAATTTGAAAAGCTTCGAAAAGGATGTCCGCCGGGTTCCTCGACGCGTCAATCCACCATACGGGATTGCTTCTGACAATATGCTGTCAGTTGGTTAGAAAAATCTACAAAAACACAGAGGACCAGGGTCAGGATACTGTCCGATCGTCTCCGAGGATAGGGAAAGTCAAAGCGGGATATCTCTCACGTCCAGGGGCTACTAGCCACGTCCAGGGAAGGTAGTGCCATATATAGTGGATTTTTTACCTCGAAATATAATCCTCTTCGACTTCCTGTGAGATCGTAGGCGGGATGCGACCTAAGTACATACAGTTACCAGTAGATAATAAATATCCGTACGTAAAGGGAAAATGTCTTTCCTATGTAAAGAGCTCGGCTTGCAAAACCTAGCGGTCGTTCGCTGGGAGATTGAAGGCACCCCTGATACGTACCAAAACGGTAAATGATAGCACGCTCACTGGTTTGTGTACAATCGGATGGGCGTATAGCATAAATCGCTGATACTGCAAGACTGATCTGTGAATATATATCTTATAGTGGTGATAGACTGCATTCTGATGCTGGGAGAAGCTTTCTGTAAAATTGGTCAAAGCTAAAACACTCACAAAAAAGCAAGAAACATCAGCACGAACGGGGAATGCCGCCAAGAGCCATGCCTGGGTATTGAAACTGAAGGGTCCCATTGGGGCGATAACTGGTAGGAAACGCCCGAAAAAAACAAGAGTCACCGTGCATATATACCTGTGAGAAGGATGAATCTTGAAGCTGAATATGTGTGGGTCGTACACTTAAATACACTGAAAAAAACAGGGTCTAGAGTAGACGCCAGTGAGAAGCAAACAGATAAATAGATTGATACTCGGCTCCGCCCTAATGCGGGGTCCCGCGAGGGAACAGTAGTGATGAATAGGTAGACCAGGCCAAAGGGATCGCTGGAATTAGTGAGGCTCCCATCCCAAGGAAAAACCATGGCAGTTACGCGGCGTCGCAGTGTCTCCGCCATGATCGTCTAGTAAATTAAGTAGCCTTCCTCGAAGCTCCAGGTTCCGACGTATCTCACCCTCGATTCGGAATCGCCGTCACTCCATAAGGCAGATTCAGAGATATTTTTTTCTCTTCTGTATAACCTAGGTCCTCGGTATCAGCGCACAGCTGAAGCAATTTCATCTTTGCGACTTACATGTTATTGCACGCCATGTATGCTCGGCAAGCCAAGCCCGCTAACTTCATTGACATGAGTCTTAATCTGACATCTAGGATTGCCAGCGGAAAGGAGTTGCTTAAAGTTGATACATCCATCATGCAGGAGCATACCCTTATCAATAACTGAATTCAACTGTCGCGTTCTCGAGCGGTTGCCATTGTCCACAGATCACCGCGCGCGGCTAGAGCCCAGAACCCAGAGAAACGAAGACGGAGATAATTGATATCTTGCCTGTGATGTCGTTGTCGGTAGCGTGAGCGATGAGATAGAGTATCACTATCAGAGAGTAAGCACAGCTGAACGGTACAGGTGGATCATAGTAGTATATCATAAAAAAAGAGAATTAGATCATCCGTTAAATATGAAAGCAATGAGCGTAAGTAGAAAGCGAAGCGCTGGACTCTACAGGGGAGGTGTTGGTAGCGAGGATGGGAGGACAGGGGAGTATGGGTATGTATACGGAGAGAAGGTGAAGCGGAGCGAGTTTGTGGAGCTGTACGCGACGAGGAAGGAAAGAGCACCAGCGGGGCCGTCTAGATGTGAAGGGAAAAAAGCTTTAGGATAAGACTTTAAAAAAAACAGAAACGACAGGAAGATGAAGTGGAAGAAAATAAATCCAATAATAAGATATGCACAGTGAGGTCCACATGAAAGAGTCCACTTGTCGAAAAGAATACCTTCATTATTCCTCTGAACCTAACCATAGTCTGCAATACCCTCTATAAAGCCATCAGGCGAAAAAGCGAGAGGGCCCATTTTGATCTTTGCCAACTTCTCACAAGCTTCAGAACTCTGCCCCAACATCTCTCTAACCATATCATCACGATGGGAACAAGCACACACGACCACAACTCCTAGCGTCCTTCTACCACAGCGTCCAAGCAGCACCCAACAAGCAGGTTATGAGCGCTGATCCTAAACCGACAAACAGAGAACCCATATTCGGGAGCAGTAGCGGCGCGCCATTCATCAGCGCAAAGGTCGTCGCGAATAATTGTGTAGGATTCGGTGGTCCGAGGACTGTGACTGTGGCTGCTGAAGGGTTCGCGGAGGGCTGGGTGGCGTTGGCTGATGTTGAAGAGCCGAGAACCGTGAAACGGTTCGAAGTGGCATACATCGTGCCAGGTGTTGAGTTGAGGAAAAGGACAAAGTAATCGTCGCCTGCAGGAGCATTTTCTAGATATATGTTTATCGCTGATGTCTGGCCAGGCTCGCATGGAACTAGGAAAAATATAAGATAAAATTCTTTTAATGCAGATTTTACTCACCATCTCGCGCGACAAAGAGAAGACCGTCATCAGTGAGCCTCGCAATCTCTATATCGAATGCGTCTATTCCGTCGTCTAAGCCTTTCGTCCACGACACAACATTCGCAGCGCCATTCGACCATTCGCTCGAGCTTGTCGGCTCGTTTATTATAAAGTACGCTGCAAAAGGGATTAGTTTTCATCAAGTGGGAATATCGCTGTTACACACATGATGCTTGCGATGCAATACAGGCAAGAATCAGACAAACTCCAGCTCTAACATGCAAAGGCATCGCTCTTGAGAGTAACATGCTGGTTTTGCTTGGAAAAAAAGATAGGGTCGACCGTCCGGAGCGTTGAAAGTGTTCAGTTCAAGAGCTGGGAGAAGATTAAAGGAAAGAAGTTCGAGGAGAAGAGACTTTGCAGGGCGACGGCGAGCAAGACAGATGGTAGTCGGAAAGGAATGGCAGATGCCAGTGGATGTCGAAGCGAGGGGCTCGGCGATGTAGCAAAACATGTGCAAAGCGCGGACTGTAATGATTACCTCATCTAGGACGGGCTGAACTTGCCGCTTTGCCACCAGCCAACCGGACATGCTCGCATCTGACAATTGGCGACCAGGATGTTTGGACGTGCAGCTTTACGATGGACGAGTTCTGGTGCCACTGAATACCCAAAATTTCAATACAAAAGCGTCCAACTGTTCCTCAATCAAAGTCTACACAGCAATAATCGCTTCCTCTAAATGAACAAGCGTCAAAAAATACAGACTGTAATTCGAAGGCGACGAATCACCGGTAGACTCGGAGCTCTTAGTGACTGGGTAAAGGCAACCAAGTAAAAGCTAAAAACCTTCGAAGACAGACCCTTCAATTCTTTCACAAAAAAACCAGCTCCGTCAGGCGTCAGCCGTTCGAAAAGTATTTCCTTCCATAGAAATTCGCTCCCCGCAGTTTTTGGATGCAAAAAACACCTGCGTATAAGCAAGCTCGCCTATGATCCAGAATACCAGCGCCAGAGGATAGGAATTAGCCTTGAGTAGCAAACCTATCTGTGCACGGTCGGTTATTATCAGCGTACAGCTAGTCAGTCTCTAGAGGAGCTCGTCACATAAATCCCACTTAAGTCTCAATCAAGAAGCCAAAGAATTGGCGTCCCGCCTGAGTATTGCCTGTGTTCTTTTCAAGCTGGCGAAATAACTGAAATCTCGAGGACCGAGATTAATATTCCGAATCGTTCAAGTGATACTTATCATTTCGCTAAAGTTCAGTGTGGTATTCTAACAAGTACCAATTACGCCGCGCGGTACTAACCACTCCACTTTCTCTGTTTTGGGTTTCCAATGACGCGGTCATACTGAGGTGAATTCCCAAATCGTTGAATAACTCGAGAGAGCGAGTCCAACTTTTACTTGCCCATCCTGGTAACAAGTACTGCGCTCTTGTTAAACACTAACAGTGTGCGTCCTACGAGAACCTTCTTGGGTTCCGGCGAAGTGCCCTCGTCAACCGCATACTTCGGATCTAGTATGGCGCGGGGACACAGCTCGGAAGAATGCATGTGGTGTATGTTTGAAACACGGCGTGCAAGTCCCGAAAACTCGAGCAAAGCTCTTAGATAAACCGACCGCGCGGTTGACAGCTCAAAGCCAAGTGTACAGAGCAGCATATTGAACTTACGCTCTAAACCAAGATTTATTACACGGGGTATGTCGACGCTTTGCTAGATACAACTCTGGTAATATTGTTCGCTATCATCACCATCCACGCCTTTGTACGACATCGTCGAAATGAGAAACCGCAGCGAGGACTGAAGAAAAATTTGATACGGATGAGTGCACCTGAGCATGTGTGGGCTGCGCCTGACGTTGATTCTGTTTTTGAAGAGCCGCAACCTCGGCCCAGGAACTGGATTTTGTACGGACTTCGTGAGTAGTAGAAAGTTCTTTGTACCTGTTTGGCACAACATCCGCTGAGAGGGACAGTCCTGACATTCCCATAGTCAGAGGATCTGAGACATTCTTCCCGGGAGATCCTGGAAGATGTACCCTTTGGTTCATAACGTCTTTCGCATTGACCCATGCATCCCTTTCCTCTCCTTTTCGTGTACTAGTCCAATGAGCAGACATCTTTCCGACAAGCGTATCACGAGCAATACCTTGCAAGAACGATTTACTAGAAACAACAACCATTCCTTGACGGCAGCGAGTCAACATAACGTTCATGCGTTGCCATAAGGATAAGAATCCAACATGTCTGGAACGAACAACAGAAATCAAGACATAGTCAGCTTCATTTCCTGTATAGTTGAACATGGTACCATCAGTAACAATCGGTCAAAGATAGCAGAAAGCCCACCTTGAAAGCTGTCAACATTGAATACGTCCTCCCAAGGGAGTCTTTCTTGCTTCAGCTGTTTTTGGATGGAAGATCGTTGGGCGTCGTATGGAGTTATAATGCAAAACTTTTTTGAATGATAATAGTGTCGGACTAGGTGCACGATCGTTGAAACCTCCTCTGAATTCTGTCGGATCGATATATTAATTAGGACCTAGGTAGACATGTCAAAATACACTCACCACCCAGCTGGTTCCCTGTCTTTCTTCTTCACCTTGCGGCGTATCCACAAATCGCACACAAGAATAGTCCATAATATCATGTTGAGACTTCAATCGCTGTTCATAAATGTGAGTTGAAATGAAGTTTCCAAGAGGTACTGGCATGCGATCTGGTCAAGATGTGTCAGATGGATAAGGTCTCAGAAAATAAAACTTACATTGAATATCAAGAACGTAGCTGATCTCCTTGAGGTGCTTCACCTCAAAGATGCTTTGCAATGTTTTCGCCTTATCCTGTCCAAAAGGTGGTACTAGATGGAGACATTAGGAAGTGGCTAAACGTACATAGCGGAATGGAAAGGAAAGCCTAACATTGTTTCGGATCGCCGAAAAAACACACTTTTCGTAAGGATCTCCTAAACTTGTGGAAAACGTGCTAGACGAGAGGTAGTGTATTAATTGAGCTAGCTCAAGAATAGAGGGAACAGTGAGCCTACCATATATTCAAACACATTTATCTGTGATGCCTCATCCACGATGAGACGTTCTACCGGGACAATGTCAAATATCCCTTTTTCGGCAAGCACAGGATTTGACAAAAGACCCAGTGTCGAGAGTATAACCCTAGAGCTACCAATCACCTGGCTCATTTTTGGACGATCGGCAGGTAGTTTGTCCGTGCGCATCAGCCGCTCTTGTAACTTTTCGTAGATGTGTTCATGCCTAGTCAATACAGTTAGTCTAACGACTTCTGGAAGAATCATTAGCACGTACCATTCAACGTAAAACTCCTTCGAGACAAACAGCTTGAAATCGACATCTCGCTTCAACAAGTTCTCGGCGATATTCTTGACAGAGACATTGGAATGTCCAATAATCCACACTGGATTAGAATACATTTTCGACCATATTTCCGCAGCTGAAGATATGGTGGTGGTTTTACCAGTTCCAGGGGGACCTACTCCCATACAGTGTCAAGTACAAATCTTGGCCTTGCTGGAAAAACTAGAGTTACGACGCACCATGAACAACAACAACCGGATTCAGATTCACATCCACCATTGCCGCTACAACTTCCACCTGCGAAGCATTGAGGTGCTTCAAATGCGGTTCCAGTAATGAACCATTTATATGGAGCGATGCGGAAAGTTGCTGCAAGTGTTGTGTATCTTCCTCCGTCCGAAACCAAATAAACCTCGCGAACTTGGCATCGGTGAGCTTGGCTTCGTCTTGTAATACCCTCAAAATTAGGCTGTTTCTGGCTCGTTGCGAGTTCGTAGGTTCGTCTAGGCCGATGACGCGGACACTTTGTAGGGCGCGTGATTTCGATATCCCTTGCTGAAAGTGGATGTGCGTGGTTTTGCCTTGAGCGTCCTTAGCATGGCCTCGGAAAGTTTTTCCATCGGTAAAGACAGCTTCGACATAAGACTGCATAAAGTAAAAAAAGAAATTGGTATCTAGTCGTATGGGCATGGGAAGGAATAGGCATACCTCGCTGCTGACACGAACCCGAGTCTTGTACCGTGCGTTAACTAGCTTCATCTTGCCTTTTGCATTGACCAGAGCTGACTCATATTCATTTTTCAAAACCCGTGGATGCGCTCTAGCAAGGATGTCATTTTGCCTGAGCAGCGTGCCAAGGCACAAGAGTATCTATGAAGAGAAAGATCGTGAGTATGAATCAATGTTCAATGACTATGCGGATACATACGTCTTTCCTGATGCTGCGGGTATCCACCTTTCGTACACTTTGAGTCTGTCTCTGTTTGTCACATACGACTCTGATACCAGGAAAGAATTAGTATTTTAAAAAAACATCCATATGAGACCCACTTTGCGGAAATCCACGCTCGAAGGCAGAGCTTCTCCGAAGATCTATCCTGGTCATTTTCGTGCCAAAGTCGATCCACGGTAAATGTATCCTTTAACGAACAGATCTTCTTTACAACCTTGGATGGTCGCCACGCGTCGTCATCTTGCGATAGGATCGTGGAGAGATCAACGCCCCGGATATGACTGTTTATGTGATGATGTATACGAAGAGCAATTCGAGGCATACCGAAACCTGCTAGAGTGGTTTTGGTGGAGGCCAAAAAGTCGAAAAAGGTTTTGTCCATTGCCTCGTTGTGTTGAGTATTTCCGGGAGTAGTACCGACATCGATAAGGTACACCGCGCTCTGAGTGGAAATAGCGATATGGTCAATAGTGCCGTCATTCGTTTGAGAGATGGCTATTCCAAAACTGTGTTCTTCAGACTCGGAAAGAGCTCGAGCTGCATGCCCTGCATGCCGACGAGAATACTGATGGATTGGTAGGGAGGAGGGGGAAAGTGGTAGAATATCCTGTCGAATCCAATTCATGAGTCGAAGTTGGTTGTAAAAAAACGACTTACTCAAAGGAGGGGTGGCGTTGTAGTTGTGGGCGTTCGGATACGATTTTTCCATATGTAGACTCCTTTCTCCACCAATGGTGCTTGCCCTTTTCAATGTTAATTTGAAGAGGCGATTCGATCGGAGATAGGAAACCAGGATGACTATAGTTACTAGGGGTTGTGGGCGGTCAGCTAGTATCTTTCCTTGATGATATTGGGTCAGGAGGGGTTAGAGCCCAGCCCCTCTGCGCATCTAATGACAGCAATATATATATGTATCGCAATGATATGGGGTCAGGAATGTCAGGAATGTCCGAAGAGCCCAGCCTCTCTGCGCATCTAATGACAGCAAAACATATACCGCAGATAGCGTTGGATTGAAGGAAAGTAATCCGGGAAGTGAAGGGAGTTGTTCAAGATAGCGTTAGATTCTTCCATTGACCGCGTGTATTGAGGGATGGAGCTCGATGAAGACTCTCATATCTTGAGTGGTTTCTAAGCGCCCAGTATGATAACCAAAAAGGCGCCCGTTTTCGCAGTTTCTTGACCTGACCACCACTGTCTGTTTAATGACATGCGGCTTTTCTGACGAACTGCTACAATGATACGCCCTTCATGCAATTCAACGTCTCCTTTCGCAATTCTTCGAGGCTCCGTTTCCTTCTGCTATACCCTCCTTGGAGTACCTCAAAAACACACTCAGACGCAGCTCGGCGAAAGCCAAAAGCAAGAAAGGGAGGAGGAAGGGGAGGAGAGGGAGAAGGGTCTAGGAAAACGAGCTAGAGTGGGAATAGGACCAGCGAAGACGTCTATACTCAGTTATATGGGCATGTAGAAAGGGACTAGAATTCAATTTCAGACCTTCAAGCGCTGTAATTCGCGATGGGAAGGTCGCGTTGCGTGAGTATTTCCATTGCTTTCTTTCGTTTGGTCTTTTGGAATTTCGTTCTTTGTCCATCGTTCTTCACTTTCTTCCTCGTTTACCTTACGAAGTGATCGTTGGTTTTGATTACTTTACTTTTCATTTGTTCAACCAGTACAATATTCTTTTATTTGACCCAGATGTTTACTTTTTTCCCTCTTCTACCGTTTCTTTCCCCTCCTGGCTGTTCTCGATAGATAAACTGGTTACTAATGAATATTGTTTCCTTTTTCTTTGGTAGGCTGGGCTGTTGGCGATGCTCATGATCTTGAGCCTAAGCAGCGGGATCACAGACTTTATTAGGAGGGAGATGTAGATGTGGAGATGACTGACCTTGCGTCAACATTCTGCTTCGCTGAGGCCAGCTGCCGTAAGGGAACTTCTCACCCCGAGTCAGTACCAACTGCGCTTCCGCATCCCTCATCAACATCTTCCGCCATTCTCCTTGTACCGTTACCGAGCTCCTCATCCGCTGCGTCATTGTTACCGGTACCTCCATCTTCGAACCTGATTCCGAATCGTCATCTGCATCCAAACTACAATCACTATCAGAATCTCTCTATGACTTTCTGCTTCAAGTTAAAGCAACCGCAATCCAAACTTGAACTCGACCACTCCGCCTATACATGACCAGGGGCCTCTCATCGGTTTCCCTTGCGGTCTCAGGACTTGGGAGGCTGCGGTGGGGTTGTGGAGTACGAGGGATGCATTAGGACCTTGCCCGAGAGCTCAATCTCAAATTCAAGGAGTGGAAGCATGCGGAGGCGCTATCTCTCCCTCCGCCCATGTTTCTTCCATATCTTCTACATCCCATTTGGATTTGGATTTTGATACCGTCCATTTCATGCCTAGCGTCAAATTTCAATCCGCACACGGACAGGAATGTGGATTTGTATTGGGGAACAAGGCCTGCTCGAGCGGCAGAGGATGTTGATGAAGATAGGGAAGTGGAGGTCAACATTGAGGGTGGTGGAGAAGGGGATGTAGAGGTGGATATCAATATTGAGGGAGATGGTGATGAAGATGGTAAGTGATCTCTGGAATTTTGCTGTCCGTTCTTGCATTCGATTCGTATTTCAAATTTTGTTCCTGAATTAATTCTACTCGGTTGTCTGTGGTTGCTTATGCTCCTCTCGCTTTCACAGTTCCGTTACCTCCCCAAAGTCATGAGTTCACCATCGGAAGAAATTATCAGATTCTGGGGCCGATGAGGTTGGGAGATGGAGGATCCGCTGAAAATGAAGCGGAGGTCGATGTATCATAGGAGGGAGCTGCATATCGCGGACAGAGCAGTCTCCGGCGCCACGATTGCACCTCGACATCACACCAACTGAAACGTATAAGCCTGACAGGATGGTCCCCACATGCCAGGCTCCCTCCCCTACTGTAATAATGTCATATAGTATAATTAATACTATATGTACCGCTAAACGGTTTTGATTTGACCCATTGCGATCGGGGAACACCCTAAAGTGAGAAGGCCATCTTGTTCCCACGCCTCAGCGGATATAGCGGATGGCCAGACTCCGGCCCGGGCGGCCCGGATTAGCCGCTCAGGCGCCAACGCAAGTGAACTGTTTTTTTTTGGTGTAACAGGATTTTTGCATCTCTCGTGGTCCATCCTGAAGGATTTACCTTTAGCTTTGAGTGCAAAACATCTTCCCCTTGACCATCCGGTTCTCACGGTACCCCATATATACGGGCTCGGACCGGTAAGTGCCATACTGTCAGCTACGCTCGCCAACCAATACTAATTTTCAGCTATGACCATCTACATACCCCCCGGAACTCCATATATTGTCGCCAGTGCCCAAACAAGAAACGGAGACCTTTGAAATGACCTCGATAAACATTTCTGTGTCTTTCACTAGCCAGCTGATAGCCCCATTCTGGCTCCGCATAGCAATCAATGTTAAAACTACTGAATATACCTATGTTTTACGGTCGCTGGCTACAGCACCGTAGAAATTAAACATTACGGTTAACTTTGGCTGAGCGAAATATACCTTAGGTGTCTGCGGAAAATATGTACTCTTTCGTTTTACAGCGGATGGCTCCGTTCCAGTTCCGCATAGCAATCGGTGTTGCAACTACCCAATCTAGCTATGTTTTACGGTTGAACGCTATAATGAAATAGAAAGTGTATATTATGGCCAACTTTGGCGGAGTGAAATATACCTTAGATGTATAGAAAGAACTTGTACTCTTCCGTTTTACAGCGGATGGCCATTTGGCTCCGCTATGAGCCATTCGATCACAATCCCTGTCAAATCAGGCTACAGTAAACAGCTCATATCTCCGAGCCAAGTGCACCCTCTGACTATTGTTGGCAGAGTGAAATATACGTTTAGGTACTAGGAAAATACTCTCATATTTCATTCTGACACGGCATTGCATTTGGCTCCGCTAAAGGGCTGGAGGCAGCGCAAGACAGAGATTTGCCTAACCCTAAGAAGCCGGAACAGATATTGTAGCAACAAGATGCAGTTGACAGGTGGATGAAGGTGTGGAATCTGAACTGGAGTGACCAGAGAATGTCCGCGAAGTGAAACAAGCCAAGTCGGAACGATGATAACGGTTTGGGAGGAAGATTCAAACGATCGGATGGCATACTCAAATCAGGTCAATATAAATATAAAAATTTATCGTTTATTGCGGGTAGACGATGAATACATTGTAAAATACGCATTAAAATGTAAGAAGAAAGGATTATCGGCCTGCATTGCGTAGCCGCGCGGTTCATATCTGCATGACTATCGGCCTGCATTGCGTAGCCGCGCGGTTCATATCTGCATGACTAGCGCAAGTGAATGAGCGGGTGCTTGCACTATGCAGCGCAGGCTGGAGTTGGAGCTGTCACGGTGCGCGTGCTGGAGAGGCGGTTGGGTGACAAGTACTTGAAGGAGCGGGAAGGCAGCGGTTATAGTGATGAATCTGGGGCGAAGCAAGGAAACCGGTGAGGGAGGTAGTGAAAGACGGGTAGTAATGGTGCCGCAAAGCCATAGCCAGTTAATTTGACCCAAAATTGGGTCAAAAAGGATGGTGGGCTGCTGGAAGTCAACGATATGAAAGGAGGGTGGGATGAGATAGAGCGGCAGCGATTCCGAGGCGATGGAAGCGCTGCAGTTGCTGGAGTAAGAGGTGGCCAAAAATTGACTCGAATTCGGGCCAAAAAAAAAGACGGTAGGACTGCTGGAGCAGCAGCAATCTCCTAAGCAGCACTGAGAGTCGGGAGGACACCATTCCACTGGAAAGCGGAATTGAACTTGCCCAGTATTGAGATGTTTGGCCGGAAGAGTTACTAGGCCAAGTTTTGGCCTGAATTCAGGCCAAAGGGACCACTGCAAGAGGCACGCGGACCTGGCGGTCGATATTTGAGGGAATCCAGGAAAGACTGAAGGAGCTGAGGCCGCGGTTGTTGGGCAGAATGGCACAGTTGACGCAAGGTTAAGAGAGGAAGATTTGAACTGAAATCAGAATAAAAGAAACCAGGTGGGGCAAGGGCATAGCAGAAAGGCACTGGCATTGGGAGACAGAGACAAACGCGACGTAGTTCTATTCAAAAAACAAATAAGATTAAAACTTTTTGAAGCTTCGAAAACGCACCAATAGAAAGCCCGGCGAATCAATCTGAGCCTACAAACCTCCTTCGCCTGTAGAACGTGCAGAAAGGTTGTTGATAGAAGCCAAGCTGTAAGCGTAGAAATAAGAAGAGGAAGCCACAGGAATCGATAGCGGTGGTTGTCAGAAGAGATTAATTGCATTGAGTGCCCGTTCAACGAGACTTACTCTTATCATTCTTTTCTCGTTCTTTTTGTATCTATTCATTTCATGATACAGTAAAGCAAACAGATACAAGTACAACAGTAGTATTATCAATAAAGTCATGCAAAGTTCATGTACTGTAATTTATAATGGAAAAAGCGAGCGGATGCAAATCAGAAAGCAGTCGAGGTGCGTGCAGAAGCTTACGGAAAAAAGCGAGTGGATGCAAAGGATATCAGTCGAGGTACGTGCAGAATTATTGAGAAAATTGCAAATGCAAGGAGACGGGGAACTTCCACCGTCAAACTGAGCATGGAAAGCGGGAGAAAATCATCGTGAAAGTCATTGAGCAACGCTAAAAAGCGGGGGTCGTTCTCGACATCTATGAAACAATTTTATTAGCTGAATATGCGAACGAGAGAGAGCACAAAGCATACCGTCAAATTTGAGCTCTTCCTTGGGCAAAGCCCCCTCCGCGAACATTTGAAAGTATGCCCAGACCAATGTCAAGTAGTTCGTAAGCTTGCTGTATGATTTGGACGTTGGGAATACTAGCCAGCGGACCCAATCTGTGGTGCTAGTGAATCTAGAATTACTCTGTACTATACATGCTCATGGGAAAAAAAAAAAAAGTATTGGGCACTCTGAATAGCTTATATGAGAGCTATAGCCTACAGGATCATGGTGCACTAAAAATTTTTGAATATTAATGAACAGATCGTGAGCTAGTTATCAACATTATTGACAACGAGAAAAGTTCCCACAGTCGATGAGCCAATCTTAATAAGATTTGTTAGTATTGTAGTGCTACATGAGGAATATCCAGCCTAATAGAAGAGATACATAAAGTGAAATATTGGGTAGTCATTGTCAGGAACAATGAGCAAGGTATTCATCCATCCATCCATCCATAAGCGCCCGTTCATCCATCCATCCATCCATCCATCCACCTATAAGCGCCCATCCATCCGTCCATCCATCCACCCATAAGCGCCCATCCATCCATCCATCCATCCATCCATCCAGCCATCCATCCATCCAGCCACTTTATTTTTTTCAGTCTTTATTTTTTTTTCACCTTTCTACAATTGTATGGAGATTTGCTACTGTAATGGTTTTTTTGCAAAAATAGGTATTTTAATTATTAAGTGCATCCATCCGTCCGTAAGCGCCCATCCATCCATCCATCCGTCCATCCGTCCATAAGCGCCCATCCATCCGTCCATCCATTTTTTCACTCCTTATTTTTTCAAATCTCTATCTCTACAGTTGTATGAAGTTTGCTACTGCAATGACTTTTTTGCTAAAATAGGTATTTTACCACCAACCTTGTCTATCTACTATAGATTAGTAAGTGCACCCATCCGTCCGTCCGTAAGCGCTCATCCGTCCATCCATCCATCCGTCCATCTATTCAGTCAAAAAAAAAAGCATGAAAAATGTAAGTAACTTAACGCAGGAGCCATATTCCATAGAATTTATGATCTACTTCAACTTTTTAAAAATATAAAGCTTAAAGTCCGTCCATCCATCCATCCATCCGTCCATCCGTCCGTAAGCGCCCATCCATCCATCCGTCCGTCCATCCATAAGCGCCCATCCATCCATCCATCCATCCAGCCATTCAGTCAAAAAAGAACATGAAAAATCTGAGTAACTTAAAGTAGGAGCCATACTCCGTAGGATTTATGATCCACTTCAACTTTTATATTTTTAATAAAGATCAAGTCCGTCCATTCATCTGTCCATAAGCGCCCGTTCATCCATCCATCCACCCATAAGCGCGCATCCATCCGTCCATCCATTTTATTTTTTTCAGTCTTTATTTTTTTTTCACCTTTCTACAGTTGTATGGAGATTTTCTACTGTAGTGGTTTTTTTGCAAAAATAGGTATTTTAATTATTAAGTGCATCCATCCGTCCGTAAGCGCCCATCCATCCATCCGTCCGTCCATCCATAAGCGCCCATCCATCCATCCGTCCATCCATTTTTTCACTCCTTATTTTTTCAAATCTCTATCTCTACAGTTGTATAAAGTTTGCTACTGCAATGACTTTTTTGCTAAAATAGGTATTTTACCACCAACTTGTCTAATCTCTCTCTTT